>CAUYRH010019286.1:0-10306 GCA_963574655.1 Perodicticus potto
ATAGTGATTAAGAAAATGCTATGAAGGCTATCTCTCACAGTACGATCAAAATGTTTCTGATTGTATATGAAGCACATTCTGCCCTATGATTGCACCAATGTACACAATTATGATTTAATAAAATTATTTAAAAAAAAAAAAGAAACTCTTCATATACTCAATGTGCGGTAACTGGCCTTCTTGCAAATGGCCTGCCTTATTTTAAGATTGGCAGTTGGAACCAGACTAGATAGCTTGATACTAAGCTTTTTAGAGAAAGTTAAATTATAATTCTTGTTTGTTTAGCTTAAGAGAGCCTTGCTCTGTCATCTGGATGAGGGTGCAGTGGTATCATCATAGCTTATTGCAGCCTCCAACTCTTGGGTTCCAGTGATCTTCTTGCCTCAGCCTCCTGAGTAGTTGCACACCACCACACCTAATTTTAAAAATTTCTTGTAGAAATGGGATCTCGCTGTGTTGTCCAGGCTGGTCTCGAACTCCTGGTCTCATTTGATCTTCCTGCCCAAAATTGTAAAGTACTGAGTCACTGCTTGCTTCCCCTCTCCCCCCTGGCCCTACTGCCCCTTTTGTTTTTGGAGACAAGAGACTCACTTTGTCACCCTTGGTAGACAACCATGACATCATAGGTCACAGCAACCTCAAACTCTTGGGTTCAAGCCATTCTCTTGCCTTAGCCTCCCAAGTAGTTGGAACACAGGCACCCACCACAACTCCTGACTATTTTTAGAAATGAGGTCTTGCTTTGGCTCAGACTGGTCTCAAACCTGTGAGCTCAGGCAGTCTACCCACTTTGGCCTCCCAGAGTACCAGGATTACAGGCGTGAACCACTGTACCTGCCCTCCCTAGCCACCGGGTTTTTTTTTTTTTGAGACAGAGTATCACTCTGTCACTCTGAGTAGAGTGCCATGGCGTCATCATAGCTGACTGCAGCCTCCAAAAGGCTTAAGCAATCCTCTTCTTTCAGCCTCTGGAGTAGCTGGGACTAGAGGCACCTGCTACTAGGCCTGGCTAGTTTTTCTATTTTTAGAAGAGATAGAGTCTTTCAGTCCACCTGCCTCAGCCTCCCAAAGTGCTAGGATTACAGGTATGAGTCACCATGCCCGGCCAGCTGGTTTTATTTATTAAAATGAAACACTTTGTTTTTTTTGAGATAGAGCCTCAGGCTGTCCTTCTGGGTAGAGTGCTGTGGCATCACAACTCACAGCAACTTCCAACTCCTGGGCTCAAGCGAGTCTCCTGCCTCCGCCTCCCAATTAGCTGGGACTACAGGCGTCCACCATAACGCCCGGCCATTTTTTTTTTTTGGTTGCAGCCATCATTGTTGTCTGGCAGGCCCGGGCTGGATTCGAACCCGCCAGCTCAGGTGTACCTGGCTGGTGCCTTAGCTGCTTGAGCCACAGGCGCCGAGCCTAAAATGAAACACTTTGAATGAATTCTTTTTTTTTTGGTAGAGACAGAGTATCACCCTCGGTAGAGTGCTGTGGCGTTACACAACTCACAGCCACCTCCAACTCCTGGGCTTAGGCGATTTTCTTACCTCAGCCTCCCGAGTAGCTGGGACTACAGGTGCCTGCCACAATGCCTGGCTATTTTTCTGTTTTGCAGTTCGGCTGAGGCCAGGTTTGAACCCGCCACCTTCGGTATATGGGGCCAGCGCCCTACTCGATGAGCCACAGGCGTTGCCCCTGAATGAATTCTTAAAACAGTATATACCGGGTGCTCCGTGGCTCATGCCTGTAAGCCTAGCACTCTAGGAGGCCGAGGTGGGTGGATTGCTTAAGCTCATGAGTTATAGACCAGCCTGAGCAAAAAACAAGACCCCATCTCTACTTAAAATAGAAAAACGGAGGCAAGGGGATCACTAAAGACAAATAGTTGGAGGTTGCTGTGAGCTATGATGCCACGGGACTCAATCCAGGGCGACAGCTTGAGACTCTTTCTCAAAAAACAAAAATAGTATATACCTATGTATCAGCTTGCTGTTTTAAATAGCTATTTTCTAGTTGAGTAACAGGGTCTTTTAAATTGCCTCCTTTGTTCTTTAAATTATCAAGTAGATCTTTCTTTGCCTTGAAGCAGGACTCTCTTATCCAGTTGTTGCCAGACAGGGTTTTTTTTTTCCAGCAATTTTATTGAGTTGTAATTGACATACCATAAAATGTACCCATTGTAAGTGTACAGTTCAATCATCTTCCCAACCCAGTGTTAGGACTTTACATCCCTCAGTAAGCTCCTGGGTGTCCTTTACATTTAATCATGGTTCCCACCATAGCCCTAGACAACTACTAATCTGCTTTCTGTCTCTATAGATTTGTCTTTTCTGGACATTTCATATACATGGAATCATATACTACATGCCTTTTTTTGTGTTTGGCTTCTTTGACTTGGCATCATGTTTCAAAGTTCGTCCATCTGGTAGCATGTATTAGGTATTTTGTTCCTGTATGTATTGCTGAATGTATTCCATTTTGGGGGTATACAACATTTTATTTATCCATTCCATATCCATTGACAGACATTTTTTTTTTTTTTTTTTGAGACAGAGTCTCACTATATTGCCCTCAGTAGCATGAACCACCATGCCTGGCCTTGTCTGTCTTTTTTTTTGTAGAGACAGAGTCTTACTTTATCGCCCTCAGTAGAGCTCGGTAGAGTGCCGTGGCGTCACACAGCTCACAGCAACCTCTACCTCCTAGGTATAGGCGATTCTCTTGCCTCAGCCTCCCGAGTAGCTGGGACTACAGGTGCCCGCCACAACACCTGGCTATTTTTCTGTTTTGCAGTTTGGCCGAGGCTGGGTTTGAACCCGCCACCTTCGGTATATGGGGCTGGCGCCCTACTTGATGAGCCACAGGTGCCGCCCCCTTTTTTTTTTAAAGTTTTTATTTGGGTGTGTGTGTGTGTGTGTGTATATATATATATTTCCCCCCTTTCCCCCCATAGTTTTTTTTTTTTTTTTTGGCCAAGGCTGGGTTTGAACCTGCCATCTCCAGCATATGGGGCCAGCGCCCTACTCCTTTGAGCCACAGGTGCCGCCTTGTCTATCTTTAGAGAAAGTTCTATTCATCTAACTTGCCCATTCATATAAGGGATTGTTGCTGTTTTTTTGTTGCTTAATTTGAGTTCTCTGTAGATTTAGTTATGAAATGCTTTAGAATAGTGGCTCTCAAATTCTCTGCTCTTAGGATCCCTTTCTTCTCTTAAATATTGAGACCCCGAAGAACTTTGGTTTATATGGATTATGGCTATTGATGTTTATTATATTAGAAATCAAAACTGAGAAAAATTAAAAATATTTTTGAAAGCATTAAAAAATAATAAGCCCATTACATATTAACACAAGTAGCATTTTTTGTTGTTGTTATTAGAGACAGAGTTTCACTTTATCGTCCTCGGTAGAGTGCCATGGTGTCACACAGCTCACAGCAACCACCAACTCCTGGGCTTAGGCGATTCTCTTGCCTCAGCCTCCTGAGTAGCTGGGACTACAGGCGCCCCCACAGCGTCCGGGTATTTTTTTGTTGCAGTTTGGCCGGGGCTGGATTTGAACCTGCCACCCTGGGTATATGGGGCCAGCACCCTACCCACTGAGCCACAGGCGCAACCTACATTTTTTTTTTTAGACAGTCTCACTCTTACCCCAGGATAGAGTGCTGTGACATCATATTTCACAGTAACCTCAAACTTGTGAGCTCAAGCAATCCATCTGCTTCAGCCTCCCAGAGTGCTAAGATCACAGGCATGAGCCACCACACTTGGCCTCAAGTGATCCTCTTGCCTCAACCTCCTGTGTAACTGGGACTATAGGCACCTGCCATTATGTCTGATTAGTTTTTCTACTTTTAGCAGAGATGGGGTCTTGCCCTTGTTCAGGCTGGTCTCAAACTCCTGGGTTCAAGCTATCCACCTGTCTCGGCTTCCCAGAGTGCTAGGATTACAGGCATGAGCCGCTATACCCGGCCAGCATATTTTTATAGAAAATGACTATTTTCTGAAAAGAATTGAGAAGAATTAATGTTGTTTTATGCATTTGCAAATATCCTTAATGTTTGGCTAATGTTTGCTTAGAAAGTGGCTATATGCTCAGATCTGCTTTTGTATTCATCCTTTGTGATATGTCATGTCTGGAAAGTTTTGCCATATACTCTTAAGAGAACAGAAGTGAAAAATGCAAATAACCTCTAAGTATTATTTTCAAAATAGCTTTGATATCATGGACCTGTGAAAGGGTCTCAGGGACCTTTGACAACTACACTTTGAGAACCACTGCTTAAAAAAAAATAAGATGGAGAGATAGATTAGTGATAAAGAGATCATGAACCCCTCTCTCATGAAAGGAGAGATAGATTAGTGATAAAGAGATAACATGAACCCCCCCAAATGGTCTCAGGGACCTTTGACAACCATACTTTGAGAATCACAGCTTTAAAAAAGATAAAATGGGGCCGGACGTGGTGTCTTAGCTCTCTGGGAGGCTGAGGCAGGTGGATTGCCTAGGCTCACAGGTTTGAGATAAGCCTGAGCCAGACCAAGACCTCATCTCTAAAAATAGCGAGGCATTGTGGCAGGTGCCTTAGTCCCAGCTACTTGGGAAGCCAAGGGCAAGAGAATTGCTTAAGCCCTAGAGTTTGAGATTGCTGTGAGCAGTGACGCTATGGCCCGATACTGAGTGTGACAAAATGAGACTGTCTCAAAAAAAAAAAAAGTTAGATTCATGGATGGAGACATGGATTAGTGATAAAATAAATATATTAAGATGTGGCTCGGAGCCTGTGGCTCACCAGGCTAAGGCGCCAGCCACGTACACCTGAGCTGGCGGGTTCGAATCCAGCCCGGGCCCGCCAAAGCAACAATGATGGCTGCAACCAAAAAATGGCTGGGTGTTGTGGCGGGCGCCTGTAGTCCCAGCTACTCGGGAGGTGGAAGCAAGAGACTCGCTTGAACCCAGGAATTGGAGGTTGCTGTGAGCTGTGATGCCACAGCACTCGATCCAGGGTGACAGCTTGAGGCTCTGTCTCAAAAAAAAAAAAAACAAAACAAAATATATTAAGATGTTAATTGGAGAATCTAGATGGTAGGTACCTGAGTGTTCACTGTGTAATTCTCTTAACTTTCCTGTATGCTTCAAAATATTCATAATCAAATGTTAGAAAAAAATGAGAAAAATTGCATTTATTTAAGGAATGACCATATTGGTTTTATTATGAGTGAGCAAATATTTTTAAAAATATTGAAAACATTGCTAGGTGTGTTGGCTCACGGCTGTAATCCTAGCACTCTGGGAGGCTGAGGTGGGTGGATTGCCTGAGCTCACAGGTTCGAGACCAGCCTGAGCCAGAGAGATACCCTGCCTCTAAAAGTAGCCAGGCGTTGTGGTAAGTAGTTCCAGCTACTTAGGAGGCTGAGACAAGAGGATCACTTGAGCACAAGAGTTTGAGGTTGCTGTGAGCTATGACACCATGGCACTTTACTGAGGGTGACAAACTGAAACTCTGTCTCCAAAAAGAAATACTGAAAACACAGCCAGGCACAATGGCTTAGGCCTATAATCCCAGCACTCTGGGAGGTGGAGGCAGGGGGATCACTTGAGCTCAGGAGTTCAAGACCAGCTTGAGCAAGCAGGAAACTACTAAAAATAAAAAATCTGTACTAAAAATAAAATTAGCCAGGCTTTGTGGCAGGTGCCTGTAGTCCCAGCTACTCAGGAGGCTGAGGCAGGAGGATGGATTGAACCCAGGAATTTAGGTTGTTGTGAGCTAGGCTATCACCAAGGCACTCTAACCTGGGCAACAGAGTGAGACTGTGTCTCAAACCCCTTCCCCCCAAAACAAAACAACTTTGGGGTGAAATGTTACGTGCTACAACATGGGTGAACCTTGAAAACATCTTGTTGGGTAAAAGAAGCCAGACCCAAAGGACCACATGTTGTGATCGCATTTGTATGAGATGTCCAGGGTAGGCAAATTCATAGAAACAGAAAGTAGAGTAGGAGTTGCCAGAGCTGGGGGTGGGGAGAATAGATAGTCACTGCTAATGGGTATGGGTTTTTTTTTGAGAGGGTGATGAAAATGTTCTAAAATTAGAGAGTGGTGATGGTTACACAACTCTGTGAATACACTAAAAACCACCGAACTCAAAGGGTGGATTTTATGGTATGTAAATTATGACTTAGTAAGCTGGGTTTTTAAGAAAAAAATGTTGAAAAATTTCAGATTTTCAACATTATCTTTAGGAAATCTGACTTAGGAAGTAAGGTAACGGATGATCTTCAAGATCCTAAATATGTCAGTGTCTGGAAAATCTGTTTTTGTATCTCTACTGTGTACAGTAAATGGAGGAATGTTTGGGAAAGTGACCTTCTTTTGGGTTCTCCATGTTGCGTCAGTGCTTGTCAAATCTCCCTCTGTAAAATTGTCCTGTTAAGACCTTTTTTCGCTTGACATTCTTTATCTGGGTCAGGCATCACAAACTTAAATGTTCACAAGAGCCAGGAAGTAAAACAGGCCATCGGTAAGGCCAAGAGATCTTTTTTATCTTTTATTTTCTTCCTTTTGATAAGATTATGGTTACAGAGAAATATTTCTTTATTTTGAAAATTGTGCAGGCATAAATTGCAGTTGACTTGGGCTCAGTGACAGAAAGGCAATAGGGAGTGGTGAGGACTGTCATCATCTTACACAGTGTTTATCTGAGAGGGGGCCATCACTCAACTCCAGCTAACTCTTGCTATTTGGGAATGTCAGCCCAGTGTTATGAGATCTGGCATATTTGAAAAATCAGAAGAAATACGGATTTTTATGTGAACTCTACTTTTAAATTTTGGTTCAGTTTGGGTATAATTTCAGGTCTGAGTTCAGGTATTAGGTGTTCTGAGGAAATGAATTTAATCTAGGCTGAATCTAGTTTAGAAATGAGTTTTGGCTTAAGAGACGAAGGTGGTGTGCTGTTTGCCACAGGTCAGCTCTGGCAGAAGGATAATTTTTTTATTTTTTATTTTTTGGAGACAGAGCCTCAAGCTGTCATCCTGGATAGAGTGCTATGGCATCACAGCTCACAGCAACCTCCAATTCCTGCGCTCAAGCGAGTCTCTTGCCCTCGCCTCCCAAGTAGCTGGGACCACAGGCAACTGCCACAACGCCCGCCCATTTTTTTGGTTGCCGCCGTCATTGTTGTTTGGTGGGTCTGGGCTGGATTCGAACCCGCCAGCTCAGGTGTACATGGCTGGCGCCCTAGCCTGTTGAGCCACAGGCGCCAAGCCAGAAGGATAATTTTTTTAGGTGTTCTTACTGCTATGTTGGCCATCTTGCCCCTGCTCTGTTTAAAGTCACAGAGCATAATCCTCTGAATACCAAATGTAAGACTGTCTGCCTGGTAAACCTCAGAAGTATGCATGCTCCTAGGGGACAGTTACTCTGAATTATGAGGCACTAGGGCAATGATTTTATAAATATTATTGTCCCATGAATGGAGAGTTTATTCTCCATTTTGTGAAATTCTTGGATTATAGGTAATCTTAGTCTTACACTTCTTTTCAAACTATTACCCCTTATCTTCATCATACTTGACTAGGGAAGGGCTGTTTTCTTAGGGTGATTCTCGGGTAGATGAAAGGGGGGATAGTTTGACTTAACCCCAAAGCTCTTGTTTAAAGTTTTTAACCTGTTTGTTTTACATGATGTTACCTATCTTTGACTTTGCTTTCCCAGTGTGTGTGCATGCACACATCTTTGTGTATGTATTTGGGGTGACTAAGAAAGCAGTGGGTTTGCCATGTTAGAAGCCTCTCCCCTTTGTATTCCTTCTCACATGCAAAAGTACTGCTTGTGTGTACACCTTGCATATGTTACTAGGATTTCTATTTCATTCGTTTGTTCTTTCTCCTTCCTTCCCTTCCTCCTTCCTTTCTTCATTCTCTTTCTTCCCTTCCCTTTTCCTATCTGATTTATAAAGGTGTTGGCAGATAGCTTTATGGTTCTTAAATGGTATAACGTCTGCTTCTAACCCAGATTAAAATAGAATTTGTATTTATCAGAGATGCAATGTTCCCTTTGCTGAGATATGTCAGCTGAAAAGTTGGGGAATTCTTTTCTAAGCATAGGACCTTACTTTTTGGAATTTGCTGCATTTTCCAGGCCTTTTTTTTTTTTTTTTGGCAGTTTTTGGCCGGGGCTGGGTTTGAACCTGCCACCTCCAACATATGGGGTTGGTGCCCTACTCCTTTGAGCCACAGGCGCCACCCCATTTTCCAGGCCTTTTTACAGATTATACTTATCATTATTTCCATTATTTCTCTGTTTTTAGTTTTTTTTATATTTTAAAATTAAAATTAACCATTTCCTTTTAAACTGAGTTTTGTGTGCGCGCACGTGTATGTATTTATTTATTTAGAAACAGATTCTTGGCTCGGCTCAAGTGGCTAAGGTGCCAGCCACGTACACCTGAGCTGGCAGGTTCAAATCCAGCCTGGGCCCGCCAAACAATAATGATGGCTGCAACCAAAAAATGGTCGGGCATTGTGGCGGGCGCCTGTAGTCCCAGCTACTTAGGAGGCGGAGGCAGGAGACTCACTTGAGCCCAGGAATTGGAGGTTGCTGTGAGCTGTGATGCCACGGCACTCTACCCAGGGTGATAGCTTGAGGCTCTGTCTCAAAAAAAAGAAGCAGATTCTCATTCTGTCATCCTGGTAGAGTGCAGTAGTGTGATCATAGCTCATAGTAACCTCAAGCTTTTGGTCTCCAGTGATCCTCCTGTCTCAGCCTCCTGAATAGCTAGGATCACAGTCGGGTGCCACTACTACAGTATTTTTAGTGGCCAATAGTATTTTATTGTGTGGGTGTTCTCGCAACAGATTGTGGAGAATATTTCTGTGGTATTTTTTGTAATCCCCTATGGTGACTCTGGGTCCTATTGCATTTGTCTCTGTTGTTAGGCCCCAGATTTGGCTACTTTCTCTGAAAATGTTCTCTATCTCTTCCTTCTTCTTAAAAGGATTTTTACCCTGAGAACTTTCTAGAACTTTTTTTTTTTTTGGAGACAGTCTTGCTTTGTCGCCCTTGGTACCTTGGTAGAGTGCCGTCCCATCATAGCTTATAGCAACTTCCAACTCTTAGGCTAAAGTGATTCTCTTGCCTTCACCCCACGTAGCTGGGACAACAGACACCCACCACAATGCCTGGCCTTTTTTTTTTTTTTTGAGACAGAGCCTCAAGCTGTTGCCCTGGGTAGAGTGCTGTGGCATCACAGTTTATGGCAACCTCCAACTCCTGGGCTCAAGCAATCTCTTGCCTCAACTCCCTGAGTAGCTGGGACTACAGGCACCTGCCACAACACCTGGCCATTTTTTTTTTTTTTAAATTAAATCATAGCTGTGCACATTAATGCAATTATGGGGTACAACATGCTGGTTTTATGTACAATTTGGAATACTTTGATCAAACTAGTTAACATAGCCTTCACTGCATTTTCTTAGTTACTGTGTTAAGACATTTATATTCTGCACTTAGTAGATTTAACTTGTATCCTTGTAAAATGTACCGTAGGTGTGGTCCCACCAATTACTTTCCCTCTCCTTCTCCTCCCCCCTCCCCTCCCCTCCCTCTCCTCATTCTCCTTCTTCTTGGGCTATAGTTGGGTTATAGCTTTCATATGAAAGTGTGGGGTCTTATAAATTGGTTTCATAGTAGGGCTGAGTACATTGGATACTTTTTCTTCCATTCTTGAGATACTTTGCTAAGAAGAATATGTTCTAGCTCCATCTGTGTAAACATGAAAGAGGTAAAGTCTCCATCTTTTTTAAGGCTGCATAATATTCTATGGTGTACATATACCTCAATTTATTAATCCATTCATGGGTCAGTGGGGACTTGGGCTTTTTCTATGACTTAGCAATTATGAATTGGGCTGCAGTAAACATTCTGGTGCAAATATCTTTGTTACAAACTGATTTTTGGTCTTCTGGATATATACCTAGTAGAGGAATTGAAGGATCAAATGGCAGGTCTATATTTAGATCCCTAAGTGATCTCCAAACATCTTTCCGAAAAGAACGTATTAATTTGCATTCCCACCAGCAGTGCAAAAGTGTTCCCTTTTCTCCACATCCACACCAACATCTCCGGCCATTTTTTGTTTGTAGCTGTCATTGTTGTTTGGCAGGCCCAGGCAGGATTTGAACCTGCCAGCTCTGGTGTATATGGCTGGTGCCTTAGCTGCTTGAGCTATAGGTGCCGAGCCTGGCTATTTTTTTCTTCAGAGATGGGATCTCGCTCTAGCTCAGGCTGGTCTTGAGCTCCTGAGCCCAGGCAA
>CAUYRH010019288.1:0-50639 GCA_963574655.1 Perodicticus potto
AGAACACTGGAAGATATCAGCCTGGGGAAAGACTTTATAAAGATGATTGCCATGGCAATTGCAATAACAACCAAAATAAACAAATAGGACTTAATTAAACTGAAAAGCTTCTGTACAGCTAAGGAGACCACAACCAAATCACATAGACAACCTGCACATTGGGAAAGGATATTTGCATATTTTGAATCAGACAAAACTTTAATAACTAGGATCTGCAGAGAACTCAAATTAATCCCCATGAAAAAAGCCAACAATTGCTCTCCCCTAATAAAGGAATTATAGGATCGAATGGCAGATCTATTTTTAGATCTCTAAGTATTCTCCAAATATCTTTCCAAAAGGAATGTGTTAGTTTGCATTCCCACCAACAGTGTAGAAGTGTTCCCCTTTCTCCACACCCACACCAACATCTCTGGTTTTGGGATTTTGTTATGTGATCAGACACTAACTTTTTATTAGATGTGTGATCCGCAGACAGTCTCTCATTCTGTAGCTTCTCCACTCTGTTGACTTTTCATTTTCTGCACATAAGCTTTTTAGTTTGAACAGTCTCCTTTATCTATTTTTGTTTTTGTATCTCCAAAATATTTGTCCAGACCAAGGTCATCAAGCTTTTCTCTTATATTTTGTAGTTTCTGGTCTTTCATTTGAGTCTCTAATTCATCTCAAGTGAATTTTTGTATATAGTGTGAGCTGAGGGTCTCATTTCATTCTCCTGTGTGTGGGTATCTAGTTTTTCATTACTAATAATTCAAGAGAATTCTTTTCTCCTATTGTGTGTTTTTGGTGTCTTCATGGAAAAAAAAATTGGCATAATGCATGTATTTATTTCTGGACTCTCCTGTTCCATTAGTTTATGTGTCTGTTTTTATGTCAGAACTATACAGAGAACCCTGACAACTCAAATCTAGAAAACCAACAATCTGAATAACAAATGGGCAAAATATCTTGATAGACATCTGATCAAAGATGTATTAATGGCAAATAAGCATATGAAAAGGTGTTTCGAATCAAATGCCATTAGGGAAATGCAAATTAAGACAATAATTTATTACTACATTCCTATTAAAATAGCTAAAATCCAGAATACCGACAACACCAAATGCAAAGATGAACAACAGCAGATACTTTCACCCATCGCTGGAGGGAATGCAAAATGACAGCCACGTTGGAAGACAGTTTGGCATTTTCTTATAAACATACTCTTGCCATATGATTCAAGCAGTCACCTTCCTTGATATTTACCCAAAGGTGCTAAAAATTTGTGTTCACACAAAAACCTGTCCTCAGGTGTTTATAGCAAAACATGGAGGCAACCAAGATGTTCTTCAGTAAACGAATGAGTAAATAAACTGTGGTACATCCAGGCAGTGGAATATTATTCTTTGTTAAAATGAAATACACTATCGAGCCATGCAAATACATAGAGGAAACTTAAACTTCCCTAGGTAAAAAAGCCTCCAGAACTATGGAGACAGTAGAAAAGAACAACGACTGCCGGGGGGGAGAGGGAGAATTACAGGCAGAACACAGGAAGATTTTGAGGATAGCAAAACTACTCTGTATGGTAAGATAATGGCAATAAATTTACTTAAAAGATTTAGTCTGTAAAATTTGGATTTAGTCACAAGGTCACACCCAAGGAAGGCCACATATGTCTCCAAGGCTGCAGGTTCCCCACCCATGGAGGAGTGAACCCTAAACTAAACTATGGACTTTGGGTGATAACCGTGTGTCAATGGAGGGTAAGTGGTTGTGCCAAATCTACTACTCTGATGGGGGATGCTGATCATGGAGGCCCCTCTGCAAATGTGGGGTGAGGGGTGTAGGGAATATCTTTCTACCTTTTGCTCAGTTTTGTTGTGAACCCAAAACTTCTCAGAAAAAGTCTATTATTTCTATTTCAGATTAATATGAAGGTACAGATATTTAAGTTACATTGTTTTTGTTTGTAAGGTAAAGTTCAAGTTGCAGTCGAGCCCTTCACCCAGGGGGTGAGCTGAATACCCTCCCCGATGACTTTGGCACACAGGATCTGTGGGTTACCCTTACAGAAGAAACTGAACGGTAACTAATGAAGTTTCCTAGAATAGGCATATTTTACTGATTCAGTGACATTTTTGTACTTTCTCAACTAAGCATCCTATAACCAGGTGCAAGTAGGTGTAATTGGTAGGTGCCATGGCAATGACAACTGTGGTGCCAGAAGGCATGAATATTGTGGAGTCTATGGGGAAAATATCACCAACCCACACCTCCAACTGGAGGGTTAGACAACAGTATACTACTACAGTATTCGTATATGCTAACTAAGGACTTAGAGATAAACACTCCTAATACAGATAGGATTTAAGGTTCCCTGGAGGCTCAGTGGGTGAAACTATTTTTAGACAGACTGCTATGCAAATCATATTTCATGGGCCTCGACATACCTGTCAAGTTGACCCTGATTATTGTATCTTACCGGCACTCAACAAAGTTAGAGCTTAAAAAGCACCACATTTCTGTCCTTAAACTGCTATAATCCAAGATAATAGAGATGACGATAAATACAATGAAATATGTAGCACAAAATCACTAGTCTTCCTTGAAATGATCTTTCCCAATTACACCATTATGATGAAATTTATCATCAACTTAATTTAACATATTTCCTGTCTTTGCAACTACATTCCTTTTAGCTAGCTAAACCATGAATACACAAGAGAACTCTGAGTATAAATTTGTTTTGAATGACAGTTTGCTTTTTTTTTTTTTGGTAACGCGTACTTAAATAATACAACATTATCTCTCCTAGGAGAATCTTCCTTGTAGCAGTTTTTTATTTTGTGGGAGAAAATTTGCAGCTGAATGCCACATTAACATATTCATTTAATAAGGTCATGAGATAACATGTAAAGCATTTCCTGCTTCTTCCCTTCCAAATATTTAAATATAGAAATTCTCTTTGCAAGTTGCAACTCTCGGGTTTTCTGGCAAATGACATCACGCAACAATTTAAGGGAAGACTTGCTGAAGCAATAATAATGCTTTGTCATCACACCTTTCCCTCAGCATCAGCAAGCCAGGCTCTGCAGCTGAAGATACTGAATGATTCCAAGTCCAAAGTTTTTTTTGAGTAAAAAATAATAATAATAATAATAATAATAACAACAACAACAGTGGTCTTGTCATGATTCAGAACTTCAAAGCAATATGTCTGTATTACAAAGTCCTGTTCTATGCCACTTTCAGAAGCAGGCATTTTATAAAAGTCCTATTTACTTTTCCTTTAATTTACAATTATTGAATTTTCATAAGGATTTCATAGCAACACTAGACATCACATCCTTCTAGGGAGGAATTATAACTTTACTGCACCCTGAACTGACAGTCAACTCATAAAAATGAATGACATTCCATATCATAACAACTCATAGGCTGTTCAGAATGTTAATAGCTTACTTCATCTTTCTTTAGCATAATGAGGCAGACAGTATAACAATATTCAACATGAAAATGAAGATTAAGGAAATCTGGATTGAGGCAGGAAGGTAACATTTAACAGGATTCAGAGAGCCATGCAGATTAAAAGTTTCAATTAGCAAGCTTTTTATCACAAAAGCAAAGCTTTGTTACCCAAGACCAATCACTATTTTGAAAGATGTTTATCTACAGACACACTTCAGTCTTCAGCCTCTTTTTATAAAATGTGATAAAGTTTCTTACGGAGTTCAGCACTGCAATGTTCATTAGATTCATTATAGATGGAACTATAATAGGTCATTGAGGTAAAATGATTAAAAAGATGTTTTTCAGACATGTACTGAGGTAATACGTATCTCTGTGAAAACTATGTTCATTGCAATAGCCTTGGATTTCTACATTTTAAAAAATTCTGTAGGTTATGTTTGGATTGAGACAGTTGAGGACATGTGAATGCAAACATGTATGTTACATAAATATAAATTTTGTATAAATACATTTTTATAACTATGTGAAGTATATTTTCAAGAATAAATGAAATAAATTCAGATAGTTACAGTAGCATATAAACCTTCTCATTAGTTGTTCACCCTTACAAAATCATAACACGATTCCTAACAAAAATAGAGGATATTTTCATTCTCTGTATTTTTGTATACAAGTAGCCTAGTCTGAGAATTTGTTTTTCTTTATGTTTTCTTTTTCTTTTTGAGACAGAGTCTCACTCTGTTGCCCAGGCTAGAGTGCAGGCAGCATCAGCCCAGCTCACAGCAACCTCAAACTCCTGGCCTCAAGCAATCCTTCTGCCTCAGCCTCCAGGGTAGCTGGGACTACAGACGCCCACCATGATGACCAGCTAGTTTTGCTATTTTTAGTAAAGATGAGGTATGGCTCTTGGTCAGGCTAGTCTCAAACTCCTGAGCTCAAGCAATTCTCCCACTTTGGCCTCCCAGAGTGCTGGGATTAACAGGTATGAGCCACCACACCTGGCATATTTTTGTCATCTTTTTAGGTATTTGAAGTGTTAATACAGCAAATTTGTAGTCAGTTAGGATGCCCTGACTGAAAACGGTCATAGCCAGCATCAGATAGGGATAATGCGTTTTGCATGTAAAAGCTGCATACAAATTGAGGTATGAGAAAGTGGCCAGAAACAAGTTAGCTGTGCCAGATAGACTCATTCTGCCAAGAAGAAATTAAGTAGGAGTGTAAGTAGTGTGTCATATTTGAGCATTGGCCTATCCTTTATGTGACTTAGTGATGGTGTCAGAAGACACCAAGATAATAGAAAATACAAATATATGAATTCACATTTTCAAATAGGTAAAAATTCATGGAATTGAATTTTGTTCCTCACTTTTCAAGATGTTAGAACATTCTTTATAGCCTTTAATGAGTGCTAGATCATTAGTAGTGATTTGAGATTTCTAGAAAAATTAGTGTACTTAATTACATTGGTTAAATTTCTTTGTATTCTTTTTTATTTCGATTTTGTTTTTTTTTAATTTTCAATTCTATGAGTGCGCTTTCTTGACTGTACCAACTAAATGTTTGTTGTTGTCGTTTTCCGGTTGATCCTAATTGCAAATTTATTTTTATGTATCACCCAATTGTCAGAGGTCTTTGAATTGCAACTTGCATTTTTCATTCAGTGCTTTAATTACTATGGATTTTTATGGGTAATCCAAAATTCTGTGGTGATACTATTATATAAGTATAGATTTAATGAGTTATTGAATTCTTTGAATTTATCACATTATGTTAATTTTTCCTTAGAAAGTCTTTCTATAGTCATCCATTGCATTTCGCATTTGTTACAGTAATGCATTATAAATTCTTATATGTGTAACTTCTAATTATGAATGAAAGTAATAATTGCTTCCAATTTCTTTCCTTTTAATAATTGTTCTAGTTTTTTATACTATGAGCTGCATTGTATTTTGGATCCTAAATTTGGAAGATCAAAGCCTATGCTTTATTTTTGGAGATGGGAACCTCTAAACTTTATCTTTTTCTATAGTATTTGAAGTGAGATTTGTTGTTAAATAGTGTATTTTTGAGATCATACAATTTTATGTTCACTGCCATAAGGCAAGAGAAAACATATTTTCCAAAGTACTATAATGCAAAGAAAGGACTGTGTTTCCTTTCTGGCCCTAGTTGTCTTTGCTGACCCTCGCATAAGTAACTGAATATTTCTGCATGCTAGCATGTTTCAGAAATAAAGAGGACACAGCTTTTTTACTACACTTTTCAAATTGGACCGATCTAGTTTTGACTTCTTTTCTTTCTTGTCAATTTGGAGAACAATCTTAGAATTGCTAAATTTCCAAAGAGTAAAATAACTTTTAGGAATGGTGTAGATCAAATTAGGAAGACAGGTGCTATTAAAGGCCAGTGTTTGACCTTTTGAATAAAACAGACCAGGAGTTAAATTCACTGTATGACCCTGAAAAGAGTACACCTTCCTGGTCAAGGATTCGAATCACTTTTAGTGTGGCTTTTGACACATCAGCTCTTGCCTCTTTCTGTCTGGTTTTATTCCCTATAAACATAATAGAGATATTGAAACCTGATTCTGAATGTTAGTACAAGAATTAAGTGAAATCTTATAGATAAGGTTAATAGCACAGTACCCAGTAAATAATACAAATTTTAAATTTCCAGCTATTTGTATTGACTTTTACTGGCCTTTGTTCATTTAATGGCAAGATTGTATAGAATAAACAAAACCTACCCTGACAGTGTGACAAAAACGTAAACTTCTGGTTTCAGATTTCAGAAGTTTTCTTCCATACTTAAGAAATGAGTATTTATGTAAAATTCAAATAGCTCACCTTAGAAGTAGCTCAAAGTAACCCTTGTGAAAAATGTTTCTTTCTGGAAGAATCTGGTTTGAAGATGATGAATGTAAAGCTATCTAGATGTGCAAATCTAGATGTGCAGTTTTCTGATGCAACTACAGAATTAATCTGATAAAATAACACCATAAATCATTGCAAATGCACACTATGTAGCTTCTAAAAATTAAATTGACATTCTTGTCTGAGTAGTGAAAATGATTATGTACCATAGTTTACGTTATGTCATGTAGTAAATGCTTCCGGTGGAGTAGGGCAAGGAAAGACATAAATCTTCCTAACTAATGATATAAAATAAAGGTACAATTTCATTTAATTTGAATTTCATTGATTCTAACTCTAGTTAATTTCTGATTAGCTACAAGCAGAGATGCATAAGGCAAACAATTCAAGGAGCTTAGGAACTGGCACAGCAAGTGATGTTATATCAGTCAAGGAGTCTCTAGCCTTTTGCTCATTGAGAAGAAAGAAATTGGGTACTCGTTGGACATCGTGAGCTAACTTTGCCAGAGACACAGCCTTAAGTAATGACAAGGCAGACTCACCACTTGGATGGCTGATTCATGAACGGCACAATGGAAAGAAGATACCTTAGTTAGCTTATGAAATAAAGAAAGGAAAAAAAGAACCTAAGAACTCGTAGAGAAACACTCTGGATAAAACTGTGTCTGGCAACATTCTGGTTTGCAAAAACAGTTACTGATATTAGAATTGAGGTCTAAATACTGACACAATCACTTAGCAGCAGAGCTCTCTTTTGCAACTCACTTAATATCTTGGAGCTACAGAGGTATTAGCGGAGAGATATGGTCATAAGTAAGTGGAACTAACACTATACTTGCAATGTTGTGAAAGGATTAGGGGTGGTATATGCAAAGCAAAGTGTAAGTGCCAAATACCTGGAGGCCATTATACATTAACATTGATGAAGATTACCCCTTGCCTACAAATTGCCCATTTTCGAGATGCCTTACAAGTCTTTTCCTAGGAGGGTGCCCTTGATGCTTATGTGGACCAGATTTCACTTATTTTTAAATGAATGAAAGGAGAAAATAATGTAATCTAACTTTCTAGGACTTTGTATTTTCACTCTGTCCTTCAGGCCACACCCAGGTAGGTGCTGTGAAAAGAATAAGAAGCTGTCTGGTCAATTTCCACACCCATTCCCGGAATGTGGCATCCAAGAAGAGATAAACCAAACCCTAATGGCTGTCTTCTACAAAATGACAGAATTAAATGAACAGAGTTATATATGAGAAGGTTTTCTTCCAGCTTAAAACCGCAAAAGGGTCATATTTCTTTTTAGTCCTGAAATTGTAATGACTCAAGTTTCCATTCCTCTACTCTGCAGTGAGTGCAGTTATTTTCCTTTTAGTTTTGTTGATTTACTCATTAGTCTTACTTCCCCCTTAAACTTTCTGGATTCCACAGATTCGGCTCATATACATCTACGATGATGTCCCTTGTAGCTCAACTGTCTGTTTGGCTGACACAACTGCTTGACCACCTTCCCAGGTCCCGGAGTGCTTGCATATGGATCAAAACATCCGGGATTACTTTTCTTCCAGGTGTGGGGAAAAGCAGATTCCTTAATTTCCAACAGGATAGCTGAAGTAATACTTCAACATTTAAACAATTTGTACAAAAATTCACGAATAAAAGAAGAAGAAGTATGGCACCGATAGGGACGTGCAGCTTCATGTGACCAGCCTGTGAGCACACGGCTTTAAAAGCATAAACATTCTTAGGGGTTTCCAATGAGGAAGTCCCGCCTCATTCCCTGACCACTGCCCTAAAGCAGAAGGTGGCTTACTTTAGAACAATGATGTACTTCAAGGAAATAACCACAGAGTTCAGAAAGGAAAAGAAAACACCTCATGGCCAGAGCTCAAGATGAGGCTTTGTAGCCTTCATTTCTTGTCCCCTCTTCCAAGGATGATTTATGATGAGCATTTCCACAGTTCTCAGAAGACACCCATTCTCACCCCCTGGGGTGAACTTGATTGATGAGCATCCATGGAATAATCCAGCAATGTAGAACTGCATGATGGGAACATCTTTTCTAAGCCTGGGTATTCAATCACATCTAGGAGACCATGACACGGGTCCAAATTGAGCTTCAGTTGCCCATGCAGTCAATACTTTTTACTATGCTACTGCCTTGGAGTGACTATCAGGCAATTTTTTTTTTCAATCTCTGTTGCACTGGTTGCTAATCCAATAAAACAACTAATTTAAAAGGATTTAGCAAAAACATTTCCTCCAAGATTAAGCAGAGATTTCAGAGATGGTAAAATCTAAGTTCTGACATGAAAAAAAAAATAGCTGAATTCAAAGCAAAGTATCTGCATAGATGGACTCCCATTTGTACCAGCCAAAGTGGTTGGCTTCTTAGTCTTGAGAGGGCTTGATTCATCACTTTTATCACTGATATTTAGAAAGAAAATTTCTATTTGTTCTGAAGCACAGGAGAACTTGCCAACATTATTTTTTAATAACTTACATTAAAAGTTTTGACATTTTCTCAATAAGACCAAGAAAAATCTGTTTAATAATTTTATTTTTTGAGACAGAATCTCACTCTGTCACTTTGGGTAGAGTGTTATGGCACCATAGCTCATAGCAACCTCAAACTCGTGGGCTCAAGGGATTCTCTTGCCTCAGCCTCTCTAGTAGTTGGGACTGTGCCACCACCACTATGCCCAGCTAGTTTTTCTTTCTTTCTTTCTTTCTTTTTTTTTTT
Organism: Perodicticus potto; assembly: GCA_963574655.1. Lineage (NCBI taxonomy): Eukaryota > Metazoa > Chordata > Mammalia > Primates > Lorisidae > Perodicticus > Perodicticus potto. The sequence goes on from CAUYRH010019288.1 coordinate 9,070, forward strand.
AGTAGAGGCAGAGTCTCACTCACGTTAAGGCTGGTCTCCTGAGCTCAAACAATTCACCTTTAAAACTCAGTTCCCAGAGTGCTAGGACCACAGGCATGAGTCACTGCACCCAGATGTTTAAGAGTATTATTTAAAAACAAAATTTTTGACTTCTTTTTCCCAGCTTTAGTGAAGTAAAACATACAACAAAAATTGTTTATATTTAAGGGGTATGCCATGATGTTTTCACATCTGTATACATTGTGAAAGGATTACACAACCAGCCTAATTAAATGTACCCATCACTTCACAGTTACCTTTGTGTGTGTGTGAGAGAGAAGATCTTCTATCTTAGCAAAATTGAAGTATACAATACAATATTATTAACTACAGTCACTGTGGGGTACTTTAGATCACCAGAACTTACTAATTCTGCATAATTAAAATTTGCGTCCTTTACCCGAAATCTCCCCAGCTCATCCTCCCCATCCCTCTCTGGAAACCACCATTATACTTTGTTTCTATGAATTCAGCTACTTGAGTAAGATCATGCAGAACTCATCTTTCTGTACCTGTCTTATTCCATTCAGTGTGTCCTCCAGGTTCATATACGTTGTAGCAAATGACAGAATTGCCTTCTTTTAGAGAGTATATTATATTCTATTTTCTATAGATCTCACATGGTCCTCATTCATTCCTCAATGATCACTTAGATTTATTCCCTATTTTGGCTATTGTAAACAATGTTGCAATGGACATGAAGGTGCAGATAGACCTTGCACATGCTGATTCTGATTCCTACAGGTACATGTCCAGGTATCGAATTACTGGATCATAGAGTAGTTCCATTTTTAATTTTTTGGAGAAAGCTCTTTTTTCTTTCCCAGAATGATTATACCAATTTACATCTCTACCAACAGTGTTCAGGGTTCCATTTTTTTCACATCTTTACTGATGCTTGTTATCTTTGGTCTTTTTGATAATAGCCATTATAGCAGGTGTAGGGTGATGCCTTATCATGGTTTTGATTTGCATTTCCCTGATGATTAGTGACGCTGAGCAGTTTTTCAAGTACCTGTTAGCTACTTCTATGTCTTCTTAAGAAGACTCTTTTTAAGCTTGCACATGCTTTTCCCAAGAATAATTGGTGGATACTTATTTTATATGTTAATAATTCAATGATTATTTTTTGCTTTTAATCAGAAAAAGGGAAAACTTTCAAGGTAAATTCATGTCACAAGCTCTTTAGAATAGAAAACTTTGCCCAAAACTGAATTACCTGTCTTTTTATTAAAGTTGCAGAAATAAAAGATAGAGGAAAAGACAGGGGAAGAGAAAGAGAGAGAGGGAGAAACAAAGAGAGAAAGAGAGAGAATGGTGCCATATGTAACTGTGTTCTTTATAAGATTAAAGATTAAGATCCTTTACAAAAATTTGCTGTTCATTACAAGCATTTGCTTTTGTAAAAGTAGACTCTTTAAAATGTCATGCAGCTATTCCAAATAGCTTTCCTGATAGACTTAGAGAAAGACATCATCTCCAGGTAGATGGGTTCCTCAAGCTCATAGCTTACCCCACCTAAGTATTATTTACAAAATTAGAAAATGAGATCTCTTATTTTCTGAAAACTAGGGGAAGCCATCCCACTGCATGTTCAGAACCAGACAGCAGAGCATTACTGAAGCTTTCTCCACGTTCCCCTGTCTGTTGGGCAGCTATTGGGACACAACCTGTAAAACTTTATGCAGTGGCCTTAAGCCCTAACCGCAGAGGTGTGATTGTGGCATCACGCCTCTGGTCGGGGCCCCTTTAACATCTTATTTCTCCAAATTAGAGATTATTCTTCTGTGTTCTTACTTAAAATAAATTTATTTATTAATTATGTCAATTAGAATGTTTTAAGTAGTTTAACAATATTAATCTTTTTGGCGTTTGTGGGTCAAAATAATTGACCTCTTTAAAAGTCAAATTCTGAGTTACATGTAGACTTTTAACCCACAATTCAAGGCTAGGAACAGATAGTGAGACAGGACCTGCCAAATGTCCATCAACAGGAGAGAAACCAGTTGTAGTATATTCATACAGTGAAATACTGCTCGAAAATAAAAAGAACAAACACATCAACATCAGTAAATTTCAAAACCATCGTACTGAGTGAAAGAAAGAACCCAGACACAAAAAATAGCATTGCTACAATTCCATGTATAAGAAGTTCAAGACCTGGCAGAACTAACCTGTACAGATAGAAATGTGATTTTGTAAATACACTTTTGATTTTATTTAACAACAACAAAGATGGAGAAATGAAAATCAACACAGTGAACATGAACACACTGGTTTCTACCACATGCAACGAGGCCACATCACGCAGGAGACTCTGGAAGATGTAGAGCACATCTTGTAACTGTCCACCTGCACAATGAAGAAGCTGTATACTGGGTGGTTTTCCTGATTTTATTTACTGATTTAGGGATATACCTTGAGGCAATAACCTCCTGACCATGGTTGCCTACCAGAAGACTGCCCAGAGAATGTCCTCGGGCAGGGAGGGTTGGAGGTAGAAAGCTCTTTGGAATATATGAGAACTGTCAGCTGAAGTGGAAGGTGATTTTCAGCGTGGCCTTAAGTGGCAGCAGAAGGCACAGCCTCTATTGAGCTCAATGCACAAGAGCCTGTTCTCATGGGTTGTCTGCAATGTGAGGGCATGGGTAATTTCTGAGAGCAAAGAAAAATGCTATAAGAATAAAACAGAATGTGATAAGGAATGACTAGAGGACAGAATGCAGGAGAGAAAAGAGGAAAAAGAAGAGGGCAGATTAGGTTCAGTCATCAAAGGAAATCTCTCTAAAGAGGAGACATTAACATAAGTTCGGCAAAAATCAGCAGGTAGATTATTCCAAATGGAGCAAAATAGAGCAACAGAGACTCTTGATGCAGGTAAATCTTGGCAACAGACTCAACAATCAGGAAAAAAAAAAAAAGAAGCAAAGTAATGAGAGGTTCAAGAGTGAAAGAGGATGAAATTGAAGAGGGAGTCTAGTGACATGGATGTTATAGGATATTGTATGTCATTTAGACTTTATTCCAGTACACTGAAGATCCACAGGCCATTTTAAGCCTGAAAATGGCATGATCTTGTTTACAATTTTAAAAGTCATTTGGGTGTCTCGGTATGATATGGACTGTCACGGTGACAAGAAGGGAGTTCTCACAAGTAGTTGAGAGATGATGTTTGCTTAGTCGAACTTGGTAGCAGCAGAGGAGAAAGAAATAAGCAGATCAGGATATCTTGTGACTATCTCGAGGATTTCTCGTGGCCACCGAAAGGGTTAATAGACTGGACCGGACAACATAAGTAAGATTCTACTTTTGGTCCCGGAAAGTTGGAGAACATTGAAAGAAAATGGAATGTAGGGAGTTCAGGAAATTTGATTCTTGGCTTGACCTTAAAACAATCTAGCTGCATGATCTTAGATCAGTCACACAGCTACTTTAGGCTTCAGCTTCTTCATTTCCGAAATGGTGTTAGCAATAGCAATCCTATGGCAGGGCTATAAAAGTTAAAAACCACACATGGAGAGGAGTCTTGAAAATTCCAACGTGGTATATAAATCTCAGATAGTATTACTACCTTGCTTTTAAAACGCGCTGTGCTATCGCATGCTACTCTTTGATAACCTTTTATTTATGATAATTAATGTGATTAGTACACTAATTTTCCACAGTTGCACCCTGGGGCAATCGTGTAGCAGTTTTAATTTTAAAAATTGGGCAAATAAGTAAATGTCAATCTGTAATAAAAATCCAAATGAGTCTTTGATGAATGTTGATGGTGACTGGTAATTTATCTGATAAAATATTGTAACTGCCCACTTACTTTGGAATAACTGATTTCTCAAAGTAATTACCGTGTTCTGCATAGTAAAGTGTCATCAGAGGGGATTTTAACACATAGCAGTAATTTTTAATTTGCTGATTTAAGTATCATATTGATTCATGAAACAGCATTTTAATTCAGATTGTTAAATCAAAACAAAAGGAAAAAAAGACTCTATCACATACCATGGAGTGTTTTGTTGTACAAGGATGAGGCCCCTAGTCCTTTCTGGAATCTAGCCCAACTGTGACTTGCAGGAATGATGGAAGCAACAGTTGGAGTACAAAATGGCGGCTCCTTTCTCACCTTTTTAAACTCCCATTTAAAAAATGTCTTTTCTAGGATGGGCTCAGTGGCTCACACCTGTAATCCTAGCTAGCACTCTGGGAGGCCGAGGTAGGAGGATTGCTTAAGCTCAGGAGTTCCAGTCCAGCCTGAGCAAGAGTGAGACCCCCCTCTACTAAAAAGAGAAAAATTAGGTGGGCACCTGTAGTTTACAGCTACTTGGGAGGCTGAGGCAGAAGGATCACTTGAACCTAGGAGTTTGAGGTTGCTGTGACCGAGGCTATTGCCACAGCACTCTGTATCAAAAATAAATAAATAAATAAATAAATAAAATATAAAATCTTTTTTTCTGATAAAGGTAAGATCTTACTGGAAGAAGCAGTTGCATACTTTCTACCACCTGGTACCTGACCAATCATACCTCTAAGACACGTTTAAGAAGTCATCTCTACCTTTCTGTTTTCTGAGAGTCATACATTACGATTTTATTAGGTCTGCAAGTAAACAACAAATATATACTAATGGTGTGGTATTCTGACATTGGCCGTGATATTGAACATTGTTCAGCAAGTTTCTGACTTTTGGTTAACTTTGTATCTTGTTTTGCTTTGCTTTTAAAGCATAAGTTTCACAGATACGATCAGTTCAAGAAAGTCCAGACAAACAAGCTCACGATCTTGACTTGTGGATGAATTAGAGAAAGCCACAATAATTGCCAGGAAAAGATAAGCAAGAGGTTGGGAAAATTTTAAAGGGACACAGGCAGACTTGGACATAAACATAATATTTTCCAGGATATTTGAAACTGATACATGACAAAGAGGCACTGAATAAAAAAGGGGTAATCTTATCAATAAGTGGTGTTTAACAACCAGGTATCAATTAGAAAAAAGAAATCTGGACCCTTACATTATTCACAAAGATCTCTTCATTCATCTAGAGCTAAATGGGAAAGGTAAAACAATAACTTTGGAAGATAATAAAGCAGAGTATCTTCAGAGTTTTGTTAGGCAAAAATTTCTTAAGCAAGACATAAAAAATTACGATTTGAACTACATTTAAATTAACTATTGGAGTTCCTGAAAAGTCACCAGTAAGACAGCAAAAGTAAGCCAAACTAGAAGATTATTTGTAACTAACATAATTCACAAATGGCTTACATGCAGAATGCATAAAAACTCCAATAAAAAGGCAGCCCTATAAGAGAATAAGAAAGAATTTTGAAAAAGTAATTTACAAAAGAGGTTATACAAATAATCGATAAACATTTAAAAGGTAATGAACCTTATTAGTCCTCAAGAAATTAATAATTAAATCTACCATGGCAAACCCCTGCATGTACAACAGAACAACTAAATTAAAAATATAATTTGAAGTTTCAATGTGAATTTGGAGCAACTGGAAATTTCTTATGATGGTATTTTTGGAACAACCACTTTGGAAAAAGTTTTCACGTTGTCTGCTATATTTAAACACAAACTTAACACATGCTTGATGTGACCCAAGAATTTCATTTCTAGGCTTGTATTCATCAGGAATGTGTATACGTATACATCAGTACAGACCTATAAGAATGTCCATGAAAGAACTATTTAAGTCAGCCATAAACAGAAAACAACTTCTAGCAAGAAAGGAAAAAATAAATAAAGGTGTATACATAGATTGGACTACTACTACTATGCAAGGTCTAACAATTAAATGGCAAACTCACTACCATGCACAGAGCTGATGAAAATATTGAAAAAATTAGTCAAATTACAAGACAAATCTGCTGAATGTGAGAAGCATAGCAGATCAAGTAAATATCAATAGAGAAACAGTTAAGAAAATCTTAACTGAAAATCTTGGCATGAAAAATGTGGGTACAAAAATGGGCTCTTGCCTGGTAGCAATGCAGCTCACACAGCACTGTTCGTAAAGGACTTTTTAGCCAGTAAATAAATAGACTCTTCCTACTCACCTGGTCCCAACACAAAGACTTTTTCTTTATCAGAAGATAAAGGAAATATTGAAAGGAAGACATTTTGAGGACATTTAGGACATCAGGGTAATGCAATGACAACTCTGATGGCCATTCCAGAAAACGAGTCCCAAGATTGCTCTGAAGGAAGGACTAGCTGCTGGTGTCAGTGCATAGCCTCCCAAGGGGAGTACTTCAAAGGTGACCGTAGTGATGCTCAGCAATGAGGTAGGTAGGATGAGTTCATGAACTTAATTGTCAGACCTTTGAGACCTTTGTACAGCTATCAAAATATACATGTAAACTTTTTTTTTTTTTTAAGACAGAGCCTCTAGCTGTCACCCTAGTAGAGTGCCATGGCATCACAGCTCAGCCACCTCCAACTCCTGATCTCAAGTGATTCTCTTGCCTCCGCCTCCCAAGCCCTGAGACTATAAGCGCCCAGCCCAACACCCGGCTATTTTTTGGTTGCAGCCATTATTGTTGTTTGGTGGGCCGGGCTGGATTCGAACCTGCCAGCTCAGGTGTGTGTGGCTGGCACCTTAGCTGCTTGAGCCACAGGCACCAAACCGAAATATACATGTAAAGGTACAAACATAATTTTAAGAAAGTGGAGCAAATACACAAAGATGCAAGTTTATTTATAAAAATCTTAAAACATGTTCAATTATTCTTTTCCATTAGAAGTCAAGATGATGGTTATAATTTGGAAGAAGGGTCATGGAAGTAACAGGTATGGGACATGGGAAGCCTTCCTTGCCATGTTAGTCTTTCTTGACCTTGGTAGTTTCATGGGTGTGTTCACTCTGAAAAAATTTCTTGAGCTGCACATTTATGATTTCCACTATTTGATGTAGGCATATATTAGTTTGTTGGAACATTTAAGAAAGAGAAATATTGCTGCTAAAATGTAGTAAGCAAATAGTTTGGGGGGAAGTAGACATTCACAGAACCCCATGTTTGCAAGAGGAACAATCTAATGGAACAACCAAAGGATCACATATCACATCAACAGGTGATCACAGACTGGGAACAGTGGCTCACACCTGTAATCCTAGTACTCTGAGAGGCTGAGGAGGGTGGGTTGCTTTAGCTCACAAATTCAGGACTAGCCTGAGCAAAAGCAAGACCCCCATCTCTAGTAAAAATAGAAAAACTGAGGCAAAAGGATCACTGGAGCCCAAGAGTTTGAGGTTGCTGTGAGCTATGATGTCACAGCACTCTACCGAGGGAGACAGCTTGAGACCCTGTCTCAAAAAAAAAAAACAAAAAAATTATAAACAATCACTCTTACCATTATCAACTGTGAGTCGAGTTGATATATTAATATTTTCTGATATAGTGCAACAGGAGGTGAAAAATATCATCTAATATGCATTCCAGTCAAACATCTTTACCTCGAAGCCTTTAAGGAATTAGTTATATTTTTAGATACTCAGATATAAGCTCAGTGATTTAACAAGAAAGCAATCAAGTCAAGTCCCAGAGGCAGGATACTTTGTAGGTCAATCGACCTCATTCCTACAAGTCGCCATCACATAATCTTTCCAGAGTCAAAGAAAGTTAAGGGGCTTGACCTTGAGATAGACGGGGTGGCACTGCACTGATACTGGTTTGAAGAAATCAGTTCTAAATAAACCATTTTTAGTTAATTGGGAAAGTCTAAATATAATCAAGGTATTATACGTAATAAAAATGCATGAAAATATAAACGTGAAGATTGTTGGCTAGAAAATCAGGTTACACAACAAGAACACAGGGAGTGTACGTTTGATGAATACTAATATGTAAGGATGTAGGCAAAGTTGTTAACCATGGCGGTTTCTGGTTGGTGGGAACATTTTAGCCCATTTTGCTCCTCTTCATTTTCTGACTTTTCTCTAAGGAACTGATACTACTTTTGTAATCATAAAACTTTATTTTTAAGTAGGTCAAAATTTCTAAGCAGCAATTTACGGTATATGTAGGTTTAAAACAGGCAATTTGTATAGCAATTGTCTAATGTTATAATATCTGCACATCATTCAAATAGTATCTGTACCTTTACTTTACTTTTAAGGTTGAATCACAAAATCCTGGACTCATTGGTGTCAATTAATGAGTCCAGGATTTTGTGATTAAATCTCAAAAGTCAGGTAAAAGGTGTATATATATACATATATATACACACACACACATATATAGTGCTATATATATATAAATATATATATGCTACATCTAGAAAAGTTATCTTGTACAATTCTTTACTTATTTTTTTGATATTTGTATGGTATTTTAAAATTATACATTGTTTACTTTTTGCATATATTTGGGTATTTTGATATATTACACAGTTTATTCTACAAAATTACAGTTTATTCTACAAAATGTAGAGTAATTATAAACAAATAGAAATTAGCAATTGCACACAACATCATCATCTGGAAATAATTTCCAGTTTTATTACATGATCAACATGGATTAAGTTCTGCATTGTTTTTACTTTTTGTAAAACACTCAGGTTTTCATTGAATGCCAATACTTTGTCCACTTTTGCTATTATTCCATGAACATTTCAATGAACATTAATTCTCCTCCACAGTTACTTATGTCCTTATTAATCTCACTTATATTTTTCCCACTTGATCTTTCATCAGCTGAGTAAACAGCATGATAAAATTTATTTTAAAAATGTTTCTACTTACTAAAGTTTTATGAGTTTTTACACTGTATTAAATTAATATTTATAACAGTTGCTTACATATATTGACATCTTTATTGATTATTGATATAAAATCTGACCATGTCCTATGTATATTTTATACCAAGCTCAAAGGAAACTTACTTGATACAAATACTGTGATCCTGTTTTCTTTCTTTTCTTTTCTTTTTTTAGTTCTATTTGCCTGTGATACCTTTTCCCAAAGTTTCATTTTCAAGCTTTTTGAACTAATTTTTATTAGAGTTGTTGGTCTTCTTACTTGATAGAATTCTGGAAGCGATCGTGATTGTCTGAGATGTTCAACTGCAGAGAACTTAATAGTCTCCTCACAGAGATATAAACAGGGTTAAACAAATTAGAACAAGGAGAACCACCCCCAAACCAGGAAGGCCAAGAAGTAGGGCAGCCTTATTGAGCCAGACGGGGGCTGGGGCTGCAAGCGAAGTCCGTGCAGTAGGAGTCCTAGGTTTGGAGTCCACAGCACCAAACCAGGCAGAGGAAGCAGGGAAGAAATATCTCATTTTCCTTCTCTCCACCTACCTGGAGCCCTGCACGAGCCTCCCTCTAAGTGCATTCTACTGGAATTCAGCCCATAAAGGAAATTAGATGATTCTGCATCCACAAGTGTGAAGCAAGTTAGACAAGAGCCAAAAATAAATGAAGGAAGCAAATAGAAAATACTAGAATACTACTCCAACTCAGCATGCATTCTTGCCTTTTGCTTACATTAAGAAAATGCCTAGTAATGAGATTGCAGGATCAAATCAGAGGTCTAATTTGAGTTCTTTGAGGATTCTCCATACTTCCTTCCAAAAAGGTGGTATTAGTTTGCAGTCTCACCAGCATCTACCCAGAAGAAAAAAATCATTTTATCATAAGGACATTTGCCCTAGGCTGTTTATTGCAGCTTAATTTACAATTGACAAAATGTGGAAACAGCGTAAATGCCCACCAAACCAAGACTGGATCAACAAGCTGCAGTACATATATACCATGACATACTATTCAGCCATTAAGAAAGGTGGAGACTTTATTAACCTGGGTGGAAGTGAAACACATTCTTCTTAATAAAGCATCACAAGAATGGAGAAGTAAGAATCCAATGAACTCAATCTAATATGAAGGCAGTAGATGATCTAATACAAGGTGGGAGATGGGGGAAAGAAGAAGAGGTAGAGGGGAGGAGGGGGGATGGGGGTCACGGTGTATGGCACACCTCTTGGGGGCAGGACACAATTATAACAGGGACTTTACCTAGCAAATGTAATCAGTGTAACCTAATTCTTTGTACCCTCAATGAATCCCGAACAATACAAAATTTTAAAAAAATAAAATGACACACCTCTTGGGTGAAGCACTCAAATACCACTCGAACGTTTCCTAACAAATGCAAATGATCGAACCTAATCGTATGTATCCTTATATACATTTGAAATTTAAAAAAAAAAAAATGGAAAACTGCCTCTCTAGCACAGGAGACCACAGTTCTGGTACGATTTAAATTGTAGTAAACGGTCAGGACTCAGTTAAATTCCTGACCCTGAATTTTAATGTTACTCACCATCAGTACTCTTCATACAAGATAGCAATGAGAGCAGGTAGAAAGAAATACACTTCAGATAAATATGTCAATTAGATGCTGCTGTTTTTGCTTTGGGTCATTAGGCCAAGTTTGATTGTTGTGATTTCTTTTTTCTATCATCCATTTCATGTTCAAACTACACTTTCCTACACTGCAGGGCAGGAACTTTTGTCCCATGAGATGACCCAAATCTTCTTTTCACAGGATCAAAGTCCCTGCTAATCTTGTCTTTGCTATGTATTTGCTGGCCACAGTTCTTTGCTAGCTGTATTTATGGGACATGTGAATGCTCCATAGCAAATCTCCTGGGTCCCAGCTAGTCCTACTTGCCCAATTCCCCCTTGTTAATCAGTGTTAATCACCTCAGCCAATACAGTAAATTTCTCTGTTACCAGTTAGGTCAATGCCATTAGGAGTTAAAAATAGCGAAGGGGTAGTCTCAGAGCCCAATTTAATGGAAACACAGCTATATTTCTTGGCAGAAGTGTCCCTTTCTTGGAAAGCAGAATCTCCAATGCCACCAAGTACAAAGTTTTGGGTAAGGGCAACAAAATTCTGTGAGTATGAGATTAGGTAAAATGATCCATTTCTTGGACCTGTGTATGCTGGCATTTGGAAATATGGGACTATGTATTGGCTGATGGTTTAATTTGCTAGGCGCAGCACCACAATTTCAAACAATGTTGTGTCCCAGCTGACACTGGAACTGAGCCTTTAGGAGGGCAGTCTGTCACTCTATCGGGCCAGCTGCTCATGGGTAATGGGACATGTGGGGAAATATGAATTTCATAGATATGAATCTACTGTGACAAATTTTTTTTGCTGTAAAATTAATTTCTTGGTCAGAGGCAACTGTAGTTTGGGATATTACAGTGATGCATAAGGCATTCCTATGAGGTGACATATGATGACACTGATAAAAGCATTGAGGGCAGGGGAAAAAGCCCATCTCTAGAGCGTATCTATCTGATTCTATGTAGACAAATGATGGTTTACTCCATAATGTAAAGGTCTAATGTAATCAGCCAGCCACCAGATGGCTGGCTGGTGTCCCTGTGGAATGACGCCATATCTAGAGCCTCCCCAGTGCCCTCTAGTTTTGGCAGGTACTCTGTGGGAGTAGCCAGAGCAGATTTACTAAAGGATAGTGCATTTTGATGAGCACATGCATATTTACTGTTTCTGCAACTGTGATTATTTTCTTTGTGGCCCCGCTAAGTAAGCACAAGGGTCGAAAAACCTTAACAGATATCCAGATGAAAGTTCCTGCACTTAATCTACCTGATTATTGAGCACTTTCTCTTTAGGGGATTCCTCAGGTGAATATGTCTGATGTGGAGGGAGACTATGTGACTAGGCAGTGGGAGATCACAGGAGTCAGAGTCACCTGCTCGTTCAATAGCCCACAACTGCTATTCCTGTTCATCCTCAGTTTCATCTATATTCTTTCTATTTTATAATAATCTGCTTCTTTGTACACACAGTTTTAAGATGCGATAACTCAGCAATGAACATTTCAAATCGCGTGTTACATAGTATTAATGGTTGGGTATTTATCTATTCCTGGGTTCAGTAAGAATCCAAACTTCTCAAATAGAGAAAAATATTTGGCAAAAGGGGACATGGCTTTGTTTACCATTAAGTAGGTGAACTGTGGCTGTCTTCTAAGGATAAGTTAGGAGCTTTGAACAGCATCAGTCTCAGCCACAGATCTCCTGAGTTGTAACCCCCACATATCAGGGAGCTTACAGCACGCTCTGAACATGCTGCAGCAGCTCTTGATTTCGTTCTGTTCCCCTTCTAACAACATACATTTTTTTAGTTAGCCCACAAGTGGGTTAGAATACACTCAGACATGGTAATGCTGCTTCCAAAATCCAAAGGGGCCTCTCCAGCACTGTGCTCTTCCCGCATGGTAGACAGTTACCTGTCCGCTGTAGAGGAGATATCCGTATATACCACACTTTGTAATAGCTACTATAACAGCTGGGATCCTTGGGAGAGACTGAAAAGAGTCCAGCAGAGACTTTGGTGAAGGGCCTATTTACCTCAGTGAGAGGAGGATTTAGAAACTCGACAAAGGATGCTGTAATACCCAGAGACAAGAAATGAGGAGAATGGGAGGTGCCTGTGGCTCAGTGGGTAGGGCACTGACCTCATATACTGAGGGTGGAGGATTCGATCCTGGCCCCGGCCAAACTGCAACAAAAAATAGCCAGGCGTTGTGGTGGGCGCCTGTAGTCCCAGCCACTCGGGAGGCTGAGGCAAGAGAATCTTCAAAGCCCAGGAGTTGGAGGTTGCTGTGAGCTGTGCCACTACAGCACTCTACTGAGGGCGATAAAGTAAGACTTTGTCTCTAAAAAAAAAAAAAAAAGTGGTATTGATTTGCATTCTCTGATGATTAAAGATGATGAGCATTTTTTCATGTTCATAATGCAAGGGTACATGTCGGATCTATTAGTATAGAGTATAAATGTCTTAACACAATAACTAAGTAAATAAGATGAGGCATATGTTAACCTGTGTGATATAAGCATTCCTAATTCTATATGAAATCAGCACATTGTACCCCATAAATGCATTAATGTATACATGATCTATGTGTTTATGATTTAATAATAAAAAAAAGCATTTCCCAGGAAACGGGGAGAAGCTGTTGGCCTCCTAGACCTTCAAGGACAAGGCATATATTGCTTTCCTGCAGCCCAGGAAGAGCTAGTGCTGTGGAGAAGAGTCATCCGGTGGAAACTGTGCTCATGCAGAATCAGAAAGGAAATAGCAGAGAAATGCCAGAATTCTTCTTGCCCTCTGACCTCCTCCTGCCAGAGGTCATTACATTAACCCAGTTTAACTTGCAGCCAGCGGGCGGAGGAACCTGAATGAAAGAGTCTTAGCAGGTCTTATCCTGGAGTAAGGACCAAGCAGGGATGGCTGGAGAAGGGATGAGAGTGAAGCTGACAAAATAACCAGCACATTATTTTTTTCTAACATGAGTTTTTTTCTATGGTTATTACTTCATTCAAATATAATAATAGTGAAGATTTGCCACCTTATGTAATGGTTTTACTTTGTTTTCTTATTTTTTACATTATCCTGTAACATATCCCTGTCTGTATATTTGTGTTCGTGTCCGTCAGACTTTGTATGTATGTATATGTGTATCTGGTGGGAAGGTATGTAGTAGGAAAAATTAAACATGACTTTTAAATTTGCAGATATATGTGTATAGTAGAAGGGCACCAAATACTCAGCCCAAACACTGAAAGGTGGAGTATCAATCAACACCACTAGTAACCTGAAGCTAAATATTACTATCATAGCATAAATTCGAAGTTTTATAAAAGTCAAATTTTAATTCAATTTTGTTACAGAAATTCAAGGATTCCAAGTCTTTGAGCTTATTGTGACTTTTCAGAGGCAGCAATTTCTTCACATTGTCAACCGCACCATTGCTCCTATGGTCACCATAGTGCAGGCAGATGCTAATTGGGCTAACTTTCCATTATCATACTTAGGAAAGAGCTCCTGACAAATTGTTATACTTCCTCCTTCTATAATACAAGGTGTCCCAAAAGTCACCATACATGGGAAAAATGGAAAATAGTGGCTAAATGTACCTTAATTTATAAAATGTTCTGTACGTCTTGGCCACCTCTTTCTACAAACACGTGAAGCCCTCTCTTCCACGCATGGTGAATACATTCCAAGGTATCTGTAGGTTTGAGTTTTTCCTATGTTTGATGGCTTTGGGGACACCCTGTATAAAGAATGGGGTAAGTATTTAAAGATTCTAGATCGCAAAGATGTGGATGTTGATGATGATGCAGCTTCACTAAAGCAATTCAAGCAAACATACCTTTGCACAAAACTGAATATTTTCATAAGAGGAGTTAGAATGCATGCCCTGACTTGTATGTTTTTATTTCTCCATTTTTCTGCACTTGTTGCTCCACGATAATTTTAGGAGTCTCTAAGTCTTGGCTTTTAAATATGGCAATGGAAGAACGAAATTAGCTTTCAAGATAAAACAATTGCCTCTGAATTTTCAGCTGTAGCTAACCTTTTCGGGATGCATGCTAATCTCAGCAATTTCCCCACCTTGGGGTGACAGAGAGATATTCACTACAGCTCTCCTATAAAAAATACATGCATTCTAAAAGCATATTGTATTAGTGGTTTCCTTAGAAAATTCCTGCAAACAAAATTATTTCTCAATAAGAAATCACTGACTCTTAATGAGTCCTCCAATACAAACTGTGCTATTAAGTTTTGTTCATTCAAGCAGGCACTTTAACATATAATTATTGCTAATGCATCTTGTATAGGTTCATAACAAAGCATCCCCGAAATTTTATGCATGTAGTCTTTATCTAAAGATTTTAAGATCTGAGTTAATCAACCCTTAAAAGTAAATATTCAGTTATTATAATAAATCTGAAGGCTCGTTGGATAATTGATCCCATTCAAGTTCAGGGATACCAGAAATGGTGATGGAGTAGGTTTGTCTAATTTGATCTCCACATATGAGGTGAGAACTGAAGATTAGTGGGTATGTGGGCCAATACGGAGGGTAAAACTGAATATTGCTGCATTTTCAACATGTTATGTGTGCACGTGCATTCCTTCATGTGAGTGCATATGTGTGCTGGCATCAGGTAGGTATTTTCCAGGTCCCTGAGAAGGTAGTAGGAGAGATAGACTGTTTGAGGACACATGGACATGGATCCTACCTTCATACATTTGTTAGAAGTTTGGACTGATTCTTCGTTTCAGAGAATGATTATGGATTTCTAACAAACAACAAAGAATGTGGCAAAGAATTATAGAAAGTTCATTTCCTTTCATAGCCTAAGTAAATTATCAAAATAATGGCATATGAATGATCTGACAGTGATGCTGACTTCCTCTACAGAGCAAGGAAAGGTGTCTGCTCCTTGATGTGTGAATTTGAGTGTTTGTTCTAAATTGAGAATTCACATATTTCTGGGACTTAAGAGACAACCACAGCCAACCAGAATCTAACATTTTATTCCATTTAAGAGTTTTCTTCATTCACCTAATAAAAATGTGTATCCTCTATAATATCTATTCATAATCTCTTTTAGCCCATATTTTTTCCATTATGTCCAACTCCCACCCATCATCTGTTGATCTACAGTGAAAGCTATTTTTAAGATTGTATAATTAATTATTCAAAATATTCATTTTCTAACTCCACGGATTCATAAAATCTATATTAACCTCTGAATTTCTTTGCTCATCCAATCTGACCCAGTGATCAGGGAAAAATGGGACCCTAGTCACCTATCATCCCTTCACTGTCTCTTTTACTTCCTTTTATTCACTAGTCATAGAAGCATAAGAGAGCAAAAGGATTGAAGGAATAAGCCAGGTAGTTAAAATTTTTTATAAATATTTTTACATTTATGATATTTTATATAATATATTTTATAAATTTTATAAAATAGGAGACACCTGTTCAAAAATAATTTGGATGTCCTACAGGAAGACTCTGACCCTGGGTTTTCATCTGTAAATCATAATTAGTCTAACTCTTCAAGTTACCAGAGGAAAATTTTTCTTGATCTTATTATGTTGTTTATCTTAGAAAGGTAAAGTAAGAAGAGCTTTGTAACAACACCTAAGATAAGGACCTCACAGATGGTGTGATCATATGGGATAGTGTGATTTATAGTTTTAGATTCCTTAAAAAAACTAGGCCACAACTAGAGAATATTTGATGTAAAAGCAGAAACCAGAAAAGAAGAGCGAATAAAGCAACTAAAGATGCTTATCTTGAAAGAAGATTTAAGGGTGACTTTGGAGCTGTTTTCAAGTGTTTGAAGGCTTGCCAGTGAATGACCAAGGAGACAAATTTCAAAGGCATTTTAGATATAAGTTTTAGGATGGCTTATTAGAACTACTATAAGGAATGAATGATACATATTGGGTGTAGGTTGATTTAAGGAGTTGGGAATGCAAATAGAAGGGCCATAACATTAACAGTCTTGTTAAGAATACTGCAGAGCAAATCTGGACATTCAATGGGGTGTTGGACTAATTAAGTTCTATTGGCCTTTCAATTGGGTTGAAATTGCGTGAATTTGCATGCATTAGATAAAATCATATGACGTACTGATATTTAAAGATTATGCTTTTGTTTTTTCCTATTGTTTGGGTTAATGAGAGTGAAGACAATGCATGGCATATATTGTGTAGTATAGATGACAATATTTGGAGTTGGAAACTTGGGAGTTGAATTCAGTGGTATCACTGATCCTAGTACATTAGGATAAACAATTAACTTACCTGAGTCTCAGTTCGTTTATTAAGAATCATCATAATTGTACTGTATACCTCACAAGGCTGTTATGTTGGTTAAATTAGGTAGCACATATTCACAACAGCAACCCCTTAGAAAAGACCTAATATGTGCAAGACAATGTTATAAGCTGATACTCAAAGATGAGAAAGAGGAAGTTATAGCCTAAAATCTTGCTAGTTTTTCATAACACATGTAGAGACAGCTATAATTCAGCATGGCAAATGAATGGCATAATGGAGGTAAATTAAAAAGTGGATTATGTACAAATAAAGTTGGGAAAGTCAGATTCATTTGAGAGATGCATTAGAAAAAAGGTGCAGAGAAGATGGGTCATAAATCTTAATTGACAAACAGAATTTAGGCAGGATATAAAACATATACAGGAAATATCATGAGTAAGTAGATAGATATGAATAAAAATCTACCCTGAACCCTCTTTCTGCAAAGAAATAAAATATAAACCCCACCTGCTGAACAATAAATATTAAAAGCTGACTTGATTGTATACTGAAAAACATCTTATATGGTACATGGAAGATAGCAGGTACATAGTATGTGCTTTTTTAAAAAAAACAGATTCTTTGACTTTTTGTTCTAGTCATAATAAAATAAATAATGGCCTTCAGACTTCTTCTCTTGCAATAAACATCTGTAACACTAGACAGGATATATGACATAAAAGATTCAGAGCCTGAACAACCAACAGCATTGAGTTGTGATCTTTAAATTGAGTTTCCACGTTTAAAGCTGGCCTTTTATATAGGGCTTCTTCCAAAACTGCAGCAAAGTAAAGAGGAACCCAAATAGCAACAATTTTTCTGAAGAGAGAAACAGATTGTAGGATGAAGCTGAGGTGGCTGAAATTTATGAGAAAGACCCCAGGGAGGAAAGGGTTGCACTAGGAAATAGATACAAAAACCTACAAAGGGATCTTCTTGAATTTTTAGATTAAATACTAACTATGCATGTACAGAGTAATATTTCACAAGGCCAACCAGGAATAGTGGGGACAATGAACTAAATAGACAACACACCAGTAGAGCAGCCCAGAGAGAAAAGCCAAAGTTAAGACATTCACTTATCATCTCTAGGCATTTAAGTGAGAACCTAGAGAAGTAATGCTTTAAAAGTAGGGCTAATCAGTCCTATCAAAAGAAATACTCTAAAATCAGCCTTAAAAAGTTTAACACCAAGCACCAACAGAAGCAAGCTGATGTTCCAGTAAACTAATTGCCTTCTCAGAACAAAATTCAACACAATACCAGAAAAGATGGTGATCTAGAAATGAAATAACATAACACAGAAGATGTCAAGAATAAAATAAAAGCAATTATTAAACATGCAAAAAAAAAGCAAGAAACTGTAATAAAATCAAGAGAAGAAAACAGAAATAGAAACATTCTTATAATCAGGACATTGTTTACGGCAGAAAATCACAGAACGGGTACTAATATGTGTTTAAGAATTTAAAGGAAAAAGATGGACAAGAGCAAAGAATATCAGCAGAGAAATAAAATTGAAAATTCTTATATGTAGCCAGGAAGAAAGGCACATAATATAAAAAAGGATGATGATAAAGAACACTGACTTCTCATCAGAACAAAAGTAAGCCAGATGACAATTGAAAAAAATATATTTAAAGTACTATAAAGAAATAATAAGTAATCACAGAATTATATAGTCAGTGAAAATAACCTTCAAAAATAAAGGCTAAATGAACACTTTTGGATTAAAATAATAGATAAAGGAATTTGTTACCCATGGAATAGTACTACAATAAATGCTATAGCAGTGTCTTAAGGTAGCAAGCTCAGATATGCCAAAGAAATAAAGAATGAGCACTAAGGGAGATTGTTACCCTTAAGGAACTATGACAAAAGCAAAAACAATAAAATTTCAACAGGAAAATCTAAAGTTGCATTATCTTTATTAGTTAGCTTTAGATTAATGTCTTGATTTAGTAATTGTCATATGTGTATCTGATGATCTCTGGCAGGAAGTTAAGATACCTAGTTGAAGTGTTTGTTTGTCTTGTTTTTGTTGTTTTACCAAAATCTGAAGTCTTTCTTCCTTTTATTGAAACATGAGCTGCCATGGCTACCAAGAGAAAGGGCTTTTGAAGCCATGAGACTTCTCGAATTTATTTTGTTTTCCATTTTTTACTTCTACACCTTTGAGTTGTTATTATACAAAAGACCTTGAAAATGCCAAAGGTAGGGCAGAGGAGAAGAAAAAACAAAAATCAAGTATGGATTTCTTATGATAAATTACTTGTATTAGTTTGAAACCAGGTAGATACAGGGATACCTTTTTCCAAACTATTGTATTTTAGTCTAGAAGATCTTAGAAAAGTAGTATATTAATTTCAAACACTAACCTCTGTAACTATTATATAATGCAGATTATTTCAGTATCTTGTATAGCAATATCAGGTTTGTAAATTGGATAATCTACCGTTTTATGAGAATGGTAGTAGTCCCTTGAATTAAAGTAGTCACATTTTTAATGTTTTCCATCCTTCTGAATACCTCTCACTGTATATGTGTGTATATTCACCAAAATCAAAGCAAGCCTCAGTAGGTATTTATGCTTTGGGGAAGGTAATCTAAAATTTGTTGACCCAAAAATCAATATGACTGCTTAAATAAATAAATCGTCCATTTTCCAAATAAGCATGATTGTGAAATAGCATCAAGACTAGCAGTAATGATGATAAAAGATTATTTTTAATAACCCAAAACTGAAAAACTCAAAGGCCCAAAAGGTGGAGAACGAATTATTAAAAAACAAAAAGCCGTGATGCAAAGAATTGAAAACTGCCCTTAAATATTACAGCAATAATAAGCATTTCACATTGTATATAATATCATCACATTGTACCCCACATGTGATGATGATACAGATATGATTTTAATTAAACATTAAAATTTAATAAAATTTGAAAATTTAAAAAATGTTAAAAATAAAATTTAATCAAAAATTAATTTTAAAAAGTTAAAAAACAAAAGAGATAGCAAATTTAGTTATTGATAGCCAAAGTTCAAATTTGTATGACCTAAAAAATTGTGAAATGAAGTTTATCCTTTTTTAAAAAAAGCAATGACCAATTGATAAATGCAATCACATGAAGTAATATCCAGAATACATGAGCAAGAAAGTCAGACACAAAAATTCTGTGTTATATCATCACATTCATATAAACTTTCAAAATGGACAAAGCAATCTATAGTGATGGAAAGGAAAATGGCTGAAGGGTGATGAGAACTGTTTGGAACATGGCCTGGGAGTTTTCTGGAGTGAGGGGAATGTTCTACTTGATTGAGATGTGGGTTGCTTAAGTGTCACAGAGCAATGCCTTAAGATTTGTGCATTTCACTTAATCTAAAGTATACCACAATTAAAAGGAAGAAAATAAACTTGGGAAAGTAAAATCTGCACATGAGTCTAAAAGACTAATGATTTCTGATATTCCTCTAACTCTATTAGCATGATTTTCACTTTGGATCACCTAGGTTTTCCAATTTCACTTCAGCCCACCAAGTGAATATTTAACAAAACGCAAGGACTATATATTTCAGATAAGTAATGGCCAAAAAGTAGGCAATAAAAAAATTATTACCAGATTTAGCACAACAGCTGCACAAAGATATTCACTTCCTAATTCCTGGAATCTGTGACTATGGCAAAAGGGACTTTGTAGTTAAAATTAAGATTATGAAGCTTAAGATAGGAAGATATTCTTAATAGAATGAGCCCAATCTAACCATACAAACCCTTATGAGCAGAGAACTTTCTCCAGGTGGAGAGAGACTTAGCAAAGGCGGAAATTGGAAAGATTCCAGGTGAAAAAGATGGGAGGTACCATTGCTAGTTTGAAAGGCTCACAGCAAAGCACCCTATGTGCTAACACCAGTTCCTACCAGCTGATACCAGCAAAGAAACAACAACCTGCGTAAGATACTAGACATCATTACGTATTGCTGCCAACAACTAAATTCTTCCAGAAACCTCAGTCAACTTGGAAACATACTCTTCCCCAGAGCCTCCCAGTAAGAGCCCTGTCGACCAACACCTTGATTTGGACCTTGTGGGACCTGGAACAGAGGAACCAGCTGAGCCCACTTCTGACCTACAAAACCACGAGGTAACAGCTCATATAGCTAAAGTTGTGAAGTTTGTTGTAATTTGTGATGGTGGCAATAGAAATCTAGTACATTATTTTAGAATTAGACTGGGACATAAAGGGATTTTGAGTTTTAAGAAGTTTGAAAAACATATGTCATGGTTCTTGTGACAACATGGAACATCTGAGGGGAGGAAATTGGCACCAGCTTTTGCATTTACATTTTAGTTGTATCAAGTTCTGTTACTCCTGCTAAACCATCCCTCTCCTTTTTATTATCCTAGAGCTTTTCATTGCTTACGTTAAAATCCTATACGTATAACCTTTGTTTTCAATAAAACCTTGCATATATGGGTATACTTTAAACTTTCACTTCATTTATATTAGGGACTTTTTTTCACAAAAATTAAAATTCTCCTTTTGATTCCTTTAATAATACAGAGGAAGATGATGCAAAATATAAACCAAAGCAAAATCGTCTGATATTATGGCCTCCAGGCCTGTTTGTCAACCTTACCTATTTTATAAATTGGCATCGGTGACCACTGTCCTCAGATCCCTTCCTCCTTTCCCCACATACACTCTCCCTACCCCTTCCTAAAAATCATTACTTCTAGTTAGATTTTCCCCATTTTTCATTCTTGTCACCGTTTTCAGGAAAGCTCTTAAGAACCATTGGTGCTTTCTTTCCTCAAAAGCAACTGCCCGTATACAATGTATTTTCTTGCTGTGAAGTGTATTTTTTCATGCTGGAGAGGACCAAAAGATGAGAGACCAAACCACACACGGTCTTGCTCACCGTAGTCACCAAAGGGTTAACTCAGACCATTACTCAGACAAGTGTTGCATTCGAGTTTTTTAATCTACCTTGATCTCAAAAAGTCTCAATTGTTGAGAAAATGTCTATCTCATTGAAAAAGGAACTGTTCTCTGAGTTATTGTTCAAGAGATACTAAGTCACATAAGAATCTTTAAAAGTTTTTAAAAGCAAAACTTTATTTTCTTGATAACACACCAAACGATGGCTTATTCACACTAAATTCCGTGATTACAACATGCCCCAAAGAGAAAATCTGGCTATCTTTCATTGAAAGCAAAAAAAGGATAACAATTGTAATAGGACACCTGAATTTAGTGGCTTTAATTAAATGAGTTTGTTCAAAACTGATATAATTTAAACAGATTCCATAGCAAAGATCTATTGTATATTCAGTAGCACTTTGCCTGTCCACATAAGAATATTTATAGTCTAATGAAAATAAGTCTGATATAATATAGAGAAAACTATAAAATCCCTAATAATTATTTTTTAATTTAAAGGCAAAAGTTTAAAAATAAACTTGATATATTACAAAGGAAAATAAAGTTCTCTTTCTTTTCCCGAACTAAATAGAAATGTTGCAATTTTAGAAGCGGCAGCAATGTGAATTTCTGAAATTGTATACATTACAATAGCAACTTAAGTGAATATTGTGGTTGAGCTCAGTAACCAGAAGGTTTCCAATAATCTTATTAATCCTTTTATTATAAATAATCAACGAATATTTGAAGTATTAAGCTCATTTTAAGTATTTTAAATATTTTAAGGTCAGCACAGTGGCTCATGCCTATAATCCTAACACTCTGGGAGGCTGAGGCAGGTGGATTGCTTAGATCAGGAGTTTGAGACCAGCCTGAACAAGAGCAAGAGCCCATCTCTATTAATAATAGAAAAACTGAGGCAAAAATATCTCTTGAGCCCAAGAGTTTGAGGTTGCTGTGAGCTGTGATGATGCCATAGTACTCTACCCAGACTCTGTCTCAAAAATAAATAAATAAATAAATATTTTAAACATTTTAAATTAAACCAACATAATGAACGATTTACCATTAAGGTTTATGTAACACATTTAGTGATTATAGCAATAAAAGACATGCATAGGAGCATTTCAAAAGAAATTTTTTTTTCAGCTCTTATTATGTACTGTATAATGACTTAGCTCTTTATCATCAAGTTGAGGAATAGGAAGCAGAAGAGTAGAAAAGAGACAGGAAATTGAGTAAGTTCATGCTGTGGACTAGGAATGGGATGGACTTCCTGTTCATCATATTTATTTATGTAAGAATCTTATGGATTCAAAATTATCCCTGTTCTATAGATAAGAAGATTGCGACTCAAACAAGTCACTCATTCAATGTTGCATAAATGAAATTTCAATTCTTAATTTGTCCAACTAATCATGCCTGTTAAATGGTTCTCTGGAAGGGGAATAAACTGGAAAGGAGAAAGAATAAATGAAGAATTAAAAAAGCTTCCAGTGAAACCAGGAAACCCTAAACTCTGTAATGCACTCAGGGGCGCACAGACGTCTTCCTGGAGCTATTACCATGAGATTACAGCCCTCTCTCAAACTCACCTACTATAAAGTGAGCTGTAGAGACATACAGAAGGCCAAGGTTCCAACTGCCTATTAAATGCTCCTAAGTGGATATAAATTAAAATCTCTGCATCTTGTATTGGTCCTGACCCAGGGTGAAGAAAGTGAGGCCATTGCTACAGGTGAAAAATTTAATAGGGTACCAAATAAACTCAATAATCAAGGTAAAAGACAGGGCAATATTTCACTGAATAAAAATTAAAGGGAAAATCTATGATGAATAACATATCATTGCCTTAAATAAGACAAAACCAATATTGCTTATTTTTCCTTTTCTTTCAGACTTGCATATAGCTGGGCAAGGCACTGTTACAAATCATGTTAAACTACTGAATATCTGCTAAAGATGATAAGTAAACTTGGTGAGTCAAGTGATATGTGCATGTAAAATTTATACAATGAACATATTTAATGATGGTAGCTTGACGTTTTCAAATTGCTTCAGTGTCTGGAGGTATAATACCTTTCTCTCTTTTAAAAATTGTCTTCCTTCTCTCTACTTTTTACTTGGACTAGCTAAAAATTTATTTTATCAGCCTTTTTGAATTACATTACATTACATTATTACATTTTGGATATATGTATTATGCATTCCTATTTTTCTGTTTTCAGTTTAGTAATGTTAGACTCATTGGTTCTACCTGTGTTCTTTCTACTGTTTAACCATTAGTTTTGAATTAGAAGTTTTATTTTGAAAAATATCCAATATAGCTCAAATTGTTTTCATGCACATGATAGTTTCTCATATTCTGTTAGTGTCAAAAACTCTTACTCCAAAGAGTCTTTACTCAGTTACTATAGATGATGGGTAAACTCTGTAGTGTATTTTCAAATAGATTTTCCTTTGAGTAAGTAAGCTTCCTTTTCCTCCAATGGAAGTGTAGCTATGTATATTAATAAACAAAAACATTCAAGCTATTATAAACAAGATAATTTCAAAGGAGAGCAGGCAATACAACCTTAAATAAAAGTATTTGGCACTGAAATTTATACTCACATTGAAACAAAAGAGAATAAATAGTTCAGAAATATAGAGATTTTCCCAAAAATGAGGAAGGATTTCGGTACATAGATTTGTAGGGCAAGCATATTACCAGAAAATTCTTAGAAAAATAAAAGAATGATTGAATAAAATAGTTTAGAAGTAAGAGAGATTTCCTAAAATAAGGAAGGATTGGATATAGATTTGTAGGACAAACATGTTACCATAAAATGTCTTAGGAAAATAAAAGAATGATTAAAGAAACATGAAATCCAAAGTGATCATTCAAGAAACAAACCTGCATAAAAGATACTGGAGACCATAACCCAAAAACCTAAGCTAGTGAAAGAATGAGCCAAAATAAAGGGCTGGGAACTAAAGATAATTTATAAAATGATGAAAGATAAACAGTAAATCCTATAAATACAGAATACAGATTGAGAAAAGAAAAAATTTGTTGTAGAGTTTGGATCATTATGAAAGTTTTGAGATACATAAAAATCAAGAAACCTAAAATTTGTGCAGATGAAAACTAATGAAGCCCTCCCTGTAATACCAATAAGCCACACAAGTTAAAATTTGCATGGGTGAATCAGAAAGCTTAATGTTGACTGTGTTTCTTGGAAGTCAAATAATGAACCAGAACACGATCCGTCTCAAAACTTTCATAGTGGCCCATGAATAAAGTAAAAAGTATACATTTTGACAACATAAAAATGACACAAGTCGCACAACTCCGTAGGTTACAGAAAGCAGGTTAGAAGAACTGGAAGAAGGCTAACTACATAATCTCTTTTTAAAAGACATAGATTGATTCAATTGAACAGTAAAATTTAGGCTCGGCACCCATAGCACAGTGGTTACAGCATCGGCCACATACACCGAGGCTGGTGGGTTCGAGCCCAGCCCAGGCCTGCTAAACAACGACAACTGCAACAAAAGATGGTTGGGCATTGTGGCCGGCACCTGTAGTCTCTGCTACTCGGGAAGCAGAGGCAAAAGAATCTCTTAAGCCCAAGAGTTTGAGGTTGCTATGAGCTATGATGGCACAGCACTCTCCCATGGGCAATAGGGTGAGACGCTGTCTCAAAAAAAAAAAAAAAAAGAAAAAGAAAGAGAGAAAAGAAAAGCAAAATTTAAAGCTCAAAGAGAAACCATGGAGACGTCTATAACCAGTAAAAGCAGACTTGAAACTGATGTCAGAGCTCGGTGCCCATAGCACAGTGGTTATGGCACCAGTCACATACACGGAGGGTGGTGAGTTCAAACCCGGCCCAGGCCAGCTAAACAACGATGACAACAAGAAAAGCCGGGCATTGCGGCAGGCATCTGTAGTCCCAGCTACTTGGGAGGCTGAGGCAAGAGAATCCCTTAAGCCCAAGAATTTTAGGTTGCTGTGAACTGTGACACCATGGTACTCTACTGAGGGTGACATAGTGAGATTCTGTTTCAAAATAAAAAAAAAGAAAAGAAAAGAAACTAATTCTCCCACTGAGGACAACAACAACAAAAATGTTTTCCAACATATTAAATATTAACAAAGTAATAGGGAATTATAAAGCCAAGATTCAAGAGGTGAGCTTAGCATTGAGCATCACTTTCTAGCTTAAAGTTTCTACTGATTAGAAAGCTATAAAGTAGGTTGAAAAACTGGCAAGTACTTTTGGCAGCCAAATGTACACATGTCTGTGAGTGTGAGAGGTGTGGTGGGGAGATTAAAGGATAGGGCCAAGTGAGTTGGGGTCAAGGACTACACTCTTAAAAAGCCATGCCAGACACGGACATGGGACTTGTGTCTGATCATCTGGGGACATTCGTAGTGGCATTAAAGCAACCCTGAAATACTAGTTCCCTTAGCTTCCTGCAAAGAGAAGATATGATTCCTCTGAGGAGAAGGTTAATATTTTTTCAGAGCCTCAATTTATTTTCAAATGTTCATATATAATGTCTAGAGCTCAATTAAAACTACAAATAAATAATCACATAAGAGATATGATGGAGAAGAAATCATTAAAATAGAGGGCATACAAGAAAGAAAATCAGTAGAAAAAAGGTTTCCCCTTGAAAAACCGATAAAGTTGTTTATAATTGCTTAAAAACTAGTACAGACATTCCTCAATTTATAACAGGCTTATATTCTGACAAAACCATCATAAGTTGACTATATCGTACATTGAAAATGCATTTACTATGCCTAACCTATTGAACATTACAGCTTAGTTTAGCCTACTTTAAAAGTGCTTAGCCTATGGTTGGGCAAAGTTATCTAATACAAAGCACATTTTACAAGAAATGTGTTAAATAGCATGTGTAATTTATTGCATAGTGTACATTACATTGTACCATCATAATGTAAAAAAAAAATTGCATGTTAAACTATTACTAAGTTGAGAACAATCTGTATATTTAATTATGTCGTATCTGTGTGTATAAGGACAGAAAGAGAGAGGGAGAGAAAAGGAAAGAGACACAAGAAGAGAAAACATAAATTACCAGTATCAAAAATTAATAAAAGATATCACTACTGATTCTATAGGCAGCAAAAGAACTACAAAAGTTATTCTAGTGGTCTCAGTGCAACAAGGCAATAGAGAGAAGTTAAATGTATAAAGATTGAAAAGGAGAGGTGAATGCTATTTTGCAGATGACATGGCTGTGTGCACATATTCACAACTATCTACAGACAATTAGAATGAAATGTCAGTTTAGTAAGGCGGCCAGATTGATGATGAATGCACAAAAAGCAAAAATCAATTGCATACCTGTTGGATACTTATTGTACCATTTATTTGATAAAGTAGAAATAATGCATCAAAGATAAGGAGAAAAACGAGGGGGAATGAGCCTGTCCTTAAATTGTGTACACTAGGTGCTCTCTTGCTTCACACTCATCTCGGCCCTGATGAAAAACTATTTATTATGTGTCAAAGAAATTTAAATTAAAACTGCAACGACACACCATTCTACATATACCAATTTGTCTAACGTTAAAAAAAGACTAACAAGACAATTATAAATGAAGATATGGAACAATGGAAATTCTCACAGACTGCTAGAGAGAAAGTAAATGGATGAAGCTGTCCACTTACATGTTTACACTGCAAGATATATGCAAGAATGTTGATAGCTAAAAATACGTAGGAAGAAATATTTAGCAATGAAAATGAACAAATTAGAAGTACATGTAACAACGTGGATCTATCTCTCATGCACGATGTTATGCAAAGAAAGAAGAAAGGGTGTGTATTAGTTTCCTGGGGCGTTGTAATAAATTGCCACAAACGTACTCACTTAAGACAACAGAAATTTATTCTCTCCCAGTACAAGAGAACAAAAGTTCAACACCTGTTTTGCTGACCTAAAGGCCAGGTGGCAACAGGGCTTCTTTCTCACAGGAGGCTCTAACAGATAATCTGTTTCATCTTCTGAAGCTGCGTTTCTCAAATCATGATACCTTCCTCCATTTCCAAGGCTATCAGCATAGCATCTTCAAATCTTTTTTATTTTTATTATTTTTATTTTTTTATTAAATCATAACGGTGTACATTGATGCATTTCTGGGGTTCAGTGTACTGATTTGATATACAATGTGAAATGCTTACATTGAACTGACTAACCCACCCATCACCTTGCTTATTTGTTGTGGTGAGACAATTATACTCCTTTCTTAATAGTTTTGAAATACACCATTGCATTATGCACATTAGGTGAGGTCCCCTCAAATACCCTCCCTCTTCCAAGCCTCCCTCCTCCCATCCACCCCCTCCCCTCCTCTTCCCTCCTACTTTCTGGACTACAGTTAAATTTTACCATTCGTATGAATGTGTAGGTGATTATATATTGATTTCACAGTACTATTGAGTATATTGGATACTTTTTTTTTCCATTCTTGAGATGATCAAAAATCATTTTACAAAAAAGATATTTACACCAGAATGTTTATTGCAGCCCAATTGATAATTGCCAGGACATGGAAACAGCCCAAGTGCCCAACAACCCCATGAATTAACAAATTGTGGTGTGTGCATACCACTGAATACTATTCAGCCATAAAAAAGATGGAGACTTTGTACCTTCTATGTTTACCTAGATGGAGCTGGAACATATTCATCTTCAAATCTTTTTTTTTTCTTCATCACTTTGCCACTTGCTTTTGGTGTGTATGCCAAATCTCTCTCTGCCTCCTTTTTATAAGGACATGGGGGATGCCATTTAGGGCTCACCCGGATAAACCAGGATGATCTCTTCATCTCAAATTTCTTAATTTAAACACACACACACAAACACTCTATTTCAAATAAAGTAACATTTATACAGTCCCCAGGGAGTAAGATATGTACATATCTTTGGGAGCCATTAAGGGGCTATCACAGAGTGAGTGTACACATTTTAAAACATTTAAAAAAAGTATCTCCAAATAGTGAATACCTTAGAAAGAAAATGAAAAAGTAGTAATGTATTTGCAAAAAAATTATGTCTTGTTCTGAGTGGTATAGTTGCTGTGGTATTTGTTTTGTGATCATTTCTTAAGCTGCATAAATCTTTTCATATTTTGGTCCTATGTATACATATTTATATGCATGAATTATACATCAATATACATATAATTAAAATTTAAGAAACAAACTGTAATGACCTAATCACCTAAGGTTTTTCATACTTTTCCTTTTCTTAATAAAAGCATGATCTTTGGAGAAATATGAAGTCAAGTAAATAATTGTAGTACTCTCAGTTAAAGAAACAGATATCGTATTGTCTTACACAATTTTTCATGTATTTGTCTTTTTCTGTAGATAAATGGATAGATAGATATGTGTTTATAAACACACACATACATTCCATCAGTATGCATATCTATGCAAGCATTTTATAGTATGAAATTTGAAACACATATAATTATTTTATAGCTTTTGCAATAATTGTAGTTATTCATTACTTTTAAATTTGAATAATACCAGAAAATGCAATGAAGACAAAAAATATTACCCAAAATGTATCTTACCAACCGTTGCTTCTGGTAATTGGGGGTGATTTATTTTTTGGAACTTTGGGGTATTGCTCATACTTAAAATAATAAGAATTTAGTATTTTATAAGAGAAGCAAGGCTATTAATGTAAAAATCACTTAAATGAAACCTATGCAGAATTTATAATAATGGAGTAAGAAGAATAAGCATTTCCACAGCCACTTACTTAGTACCTATCATATATCATGCAATATTCACTGCGTATTACATTTGCTTTGTAATCATCACAATAATTTTGTAAGAGCTATATAGAAAATCAATTATTGTATCTATTTTATAGGTAAGGAAACAGCTTTGTGAGTTGAGGGACATAGCCAACCAAAGAATATTGTTGGGATATGGTACCCAGGTCTGCTGGCTTCAATATGAAAAAAAAGTTTCTATATATTTTACTGCCACTCATGATGACAGTACAATTCCAAACTAATTATGACTGAATCAGCTGGACATACTGGCATTTCAGCAGCATAGACTATTCAATGAACCATGTAGATATAAATCATGAACCATGTAGATATAAATGTTTGTTTTTCACCACACCTTTCTCTCTTTCCTCCTCCTCTGTTATCTAACCTCTTTCTCAAAACATACACAGTACATACAAATGTAATTCATTCTTTTTTTTTTTTTTGGCTGGTGCCAAGTTTGAACCCACCACCTCCAGTATATGGGGCTGGAGCCCTACTCCTTTAAGTCACAGGCACCGTCCAAAACATAATTCATTCTTAAGAGTTGAGGCCATAGGTAACATGTATTTCAACACCAGAGTTTATCACAGTATCTAGTACTAAAAGTTACCCTCAAAATATTTGTTACAAATGAATTAGGGATTTGATTATAACTTAAAACCATGACCATTACTCCAGTTGCCATATTCCCAAGCAAGAGTTAGGTGCCCGAATGAAGTCGGGTAGTCGTGACTTATGCAGAAGCTTTGCAAAGAAAACCAGAGCTTGGGTGTCAGTAGTAATCTTTCTTTCCCTGCTCCCCACGTGGAAAGACAAACTAATTGCAGTCAACAGCTCGCAAACTCAGAAGTCACACAGTAGCTGTCACAAGAGCATGCATGGCTATAATCTTCCAAAATGATGCTAACTGAAACTGTGAGAAGCAGAACAATTGTCAAACAGAATCAAATCAGAGTCTATCCACATTTTCTCTGTCAAGATTTTTGCATCTGAGGATATCATAAAGGAAAGCAATCCCGAGGTAATCACATGCCTAATGTGCTAATCAATCACATGCTGTTTTCATGCTTGACTTCATGAGATTAGTGTTATATAAATGGAGGCAAAAGCAAATAATCAGGAACCAAAATTGTCTCTTATCAGGAAGAATTCATAATTAGTTTGCATTTTCACAAAATTCCAAATAGTACTGATTAATTAAGCCAATATGTATTCCAGGCAGTAACAGCTACAATAGTCAGCCTGTTTGGGGAGAAATACAAATCCAATGAGCTCAAATGTAATATCCCTAATTGTACCGATGTAAGTAACAATCAATGACAGAGCACACAGCCCTTTCCCTAGACAATCTCTAAAATTGTCTTCTTCTGAATTTTGTGAGCAGTATGCAGAGAAAGTCTAAAGAAAAGAACACAGGGAAGGCAAAAATATCTAAAATGCAAATCAGAAATCATTAAAATGTTTCCATGAAAAGACTGGTTTTCACAATTAAGGACTTCTCTCAAGTTCAGTTTTATCTTTTTGTTGGTGGATCATTTTTTTCAATTTTTCAATTTCTAGACATATTTATATAACTCTTATTTGGTAATATGTCTAAATTCTAGAAAAATTTTGTTAGCTTAAATGCCATAGAATAGGTTACATAGTTTTAAAAAAGAACAGGATATATAATGAACCATTCTAATATATAAATGTCTTTAGGATTTATAACCAAGTCCTTTTATTCCCTATTGAACTAAAATATATTACCTTGTATCTGTGCCCCAATTAAATTATGATGGAATAAAATGAATGTTTTAAGAAATGTCAGTTTTTGGCATTTTATTTCTGTTATGTATTTAGTAAAACACTAAATGACTAGCCCACCTCCAGGAAAAAATATTTAATTCTCAGAAATCGTGACAAATAATATATATATATATGTATATATATATATATGTATTTATACACACCTTCCTTTTAAACCGAAAGAGATCAAATTGACAGAGAGTGGGAAGAAAGATGGTTTGTTCTTAAAGACGCACAGAAAAGGTCAAGGTATGAATTTTAGACAGGGTAACAGCTTGACAAGTGAAAAGAGGAAAAACTTTCTGATCTGTAATATACTTGCAATGTCAGAAAAAATAAGGTATTATGTTTCAATGTCAAAGTATCGAGCATGATACTATAGTTAATGCAAGGGATATGAGTTTTAGGGAGAACAGAGGGACCAAGAAACAGATTTGGCTTCAGTTCATCCAGGTGTTTCCTTTGAGTATTAACCAAAGTAAGGTTCCAATATATTTGGGAATCATTTGCTAGAACTTTAATGTGCTTTATTGTTGCCTTTCAGCTGTTGCTGCTTTGTTACCTTGGAACTAGACTGATTTATTGATTTGGGTTTTGATTTGTTAAAAAGTACAAGGATATTTTAGTGCCAAACCAATGTATTCACTTTATAAGGTACTGAAAACAATGTATGAAGATGCATCCTTTCCATTAAGTTTTTAAAGAACTTAATTGACCTACTAACATAACAGGTTTCATTTAGAGGCCTGGTCGCCAAGTTACAAAGTGCTGGCTGGCTCAAATCTGTCACTTCTGAGCTTGATGACCAGTCTTCCTTTAGCTTCCAAACATTCCATATGGTTAGTACTTGATGGAAAACTATGCATTGACCAAGAAAGAGAAATTCAAAACATTTACTCTTAACTCTTGATGGAGTAGCCTATATGGAGACAAAATACAGCCTATGTGTCTCTAATGATTTATATGGTTGGAGGAATTCTGGGTTCACTAGATTCTGTACTCTGGGGCACTTACGTAAAATGTACTGCCAGAACATGTTTGATTGATTTGGTCTCATTGCTGATACTCACACAATCTTGATTTCCCTTGACTGCCCAGTCTGCAGGCTAGTTAGAGAATGTATTAGTGACAATATCATCGCACTTTTCTCTGAGGAGCTCAAAGTATTTTTCAGGCATCTCCTCATTAATCCTCATAACATTCCTGTGAAGTCAACCAGCAGAGATACTTTATCTACTTAGTAGTAAGGATCAGATTTTTCTATGAAGAGGTAACTTGTCCAGAATTGTGTAGAATGTCAATGGAAAATAGGAAAGAAAATTAGGTTTCCTATATTTGATATCTATAAAATTAGACCTCCAAACTCAAAAACTTGTGAAAATAGAAACGGCACAACTATGTCAGGGCACTGTCATAAACTGTGACATACAGTCACCCTAGATATATCCACTGAATGGAAATAGTAACAAACCACAATGCTTAGGTGAAAGTCAGAGGTTTAGGACAGAAATAGTGAACTTGCTTATATAAAGAATGTATACATGAACATAAGTAGTACATCAAAGGACTTCTTGCTTTATTTTGAATTATTACAAAATAAAATCCCACTACTAATAGTTTGTTACATTTACTTTTAATCTTTGTTTAAAAAATATTTATAATTATACCTTACACATAATGCAGTGTTCAGAATTTTTAATTTGACACATCATTTTTTCCCAATATACTGAAGATGATTTATAAACTTTAAAATATTATCAAATGTTATAAAAGTTATGGATAACTTTAAGAAAATAGTCTCAAAGTAATGGATCAAGGATTTCTGTTTGTGGTTGAGTTCGCCACTATTGGGAAAAAAAAGTGGAAAAAAAATCTTAATTCGTACATTTTATGTATAAGTGTTAATGATAAAATATGAGTAATCCATAATATAATCATTACAGAAATGGTTATATATTTATTTATATATATAAATTTACATGTAACTTAAATTTATATATATTTATTTGTTTTATAGTATAAATT
Organism: Perodicticus potto; assembly: GCA_963574655.1. Classification (NCBI taxonomy): domain Eukaryota; kingdom Metazoa; phylum Chordata; class Mammalia; order Primates; family Lorisidae; genus Perodicticus; species Perodicticus potto. The sequence goes on from CAUYRH010019288.1 coordinate 42,329, forward strand.
ATATACTATACTCTATATTGTACTATATAATATAGTATAAATAACATATAAATTATATATTAAAGTATATATAAAATATATACTCATATATATGAGATTTATATTATAAAAGTAAAATAAATATATTTATATGAGAATTAAAAATAATTTACTAAAAGTATAAGAAAAGAAATCTCAGATTAAGCCCAGAAATGGTATGCTGGGTAAGGAGACAATGAAATAAGATTCAGAGAAGAGTTAACTCCAGAAAGAATTTAAGAAGCCGAAGGGAAAAGGCACAAGACAAGAGGGTGAGTGCATTAATAGCTGGGAATCTGTAATGTTAGTCAATGTGTGTAGATTTCTTCTTATAGTTAATTACAAAGCACTGGAAAGTTTTAGGAGATTAAAAGAAGAAGAGTAATTAAAGTGATCAGTTTGCATTTCCAGATTAGAGTTATCTAATTCTAAAGTAAAGGTATGACTGAAAGTGCCTTGCTTATTCATATATATATATCTATATATAATTATTCTAGTTCAAAATAAATTCAGTGAGCATGTGTATCTGGATTGAATTACATTTCAATGAATTTAGAGAGACAATTTCCATTTTTGTAATTGAATCCTCTTGATAAATTATATTATATATATATTAAATATATATATAATATAATTCCACTTTTCAAACATCATCTTTTGTCCGTCACTAAGACATAGTATTTTCTTCCTGTAAATATTTTTCACTTCTTATTACATTTATTTATCAGGATATTTTTTAGTTGTTGTTTGTATAAAGGGAAATTATTGACACTCACATATTAATTTCATCACCAGCCATCTTTATAAATTTATATAAGGCATTTTTTGTTAATTATCATAGAATTTACCATAAAGTAATTAGCAATAATGTAAATCTTTCTCCTTGGCAAATTGACAATTTTTGTATCTGTGTTTTGTGCACTATCACAATATTTATCTTGCAATATGTTCAATAATATACAATAACTACAATATGCAAAAAATAATATGTTTAGAATGGAAATCTTTGCATTTTTCTGAATTTAATGAAATTCTTATATTTGAATATGTTTATAAATTTGGTTCAAATTACATATATTTCATTATAGCATTCTATTAAGATCATTTAACGGCTAATGTGGGGTAAAATTTCTGAAGATAACCACTATTGATGTTCTTTGACCTATTAACATAATAAATTAAAGTATTTCCCGATAATCATTTGATTTTGCTTACCAGTATGAGCACCATCTGATTATGAAGCATGGTTTTGATTTAATTGTAACTTTTCATTATAAAATATGTTTTTAGAATATTTGTATTAATATTCATAAGTGAGAGAAGCCTATATTTTATTCCATATGGTGTGGGGAGTAGGCATGGGAAGAAAATGCATGTTCAACTTTGATCAGGCTTATTTTAAATCCAATGTTTATTCATAACTATATATGAGAATATTCTCATTTTATTTTTATGAGTATTAATAATGAAACTTTATTCTCAGATAAGTACACATACAGTGAATTATTGTGAGTTGTTTTTACTTTTTCCAAAAAAATCAGATCTTAAGTTTATTTCTTTACCTTGTCATTATATTTTCAAGTAATGATTAATTTTTTTTAATCTTACCAATCTCCTTGAAATTATTTTGTTAACATTTTGTTTTTTAATTTACTGCACAATTCAGTATGTAGTATATAACACAGGATATCCCAAAAGTGACCCCTTAAGTCACCAAACACGGGGAAAATAGGAAATTATAAGTAAATGCACCTTTATTTACAAAATATTCATTATAAACTTTTACAAAGAAGCAGCCAGTACATAGAGACTATTTTGTAAATAGTTTGTAAATAAATATCTTTAATCTGAAAAAAATGCACATTATACTAAAAATAGCAAATTGTAAACAAGATAGGCTATGGTTTGAAGAATTATACTTACCAACATGGTGAAGTGCTTTTTACCATGTTAAACCTCCGCCACAAAAAGATAAAATTATGAAACATAGATGGCAACCTAATTAGGTCTGCTTTGTCTGTCTTCAAATAACTCTAAATATTGTTAAACTTTTACTATTTGTTATTTTCATCTTGTTTTGTTTGATTTTTTTTCTTGCTTATACTCCATTTCCTTGACTAAATTTTGAAAATATCTATTCTTCAATTTGCTGTTTTTAGTGTGGTATGATTTTTTTCAGATTAAAGATATTTATTTTCTTTTTTATCTTTCCTAAGTTCACTTTTTACATATTCCATGTATCTTATACCTTCTTTAGAACCTATATATCTTTCTTTGGGATAACTTTTATTAGAGGATTCCATTGACCTGGGGAAGATGATGTTTTGATTTAATGGAACAGTTCATTTAACTTTTTATTCACTTTTTGGCTCAATGATAATTAATTTGACTTGTATTCTTGTTCCTCTATTATTCTCATATTGTCCTTATTGATTTTTCCTATTTTACGTGAAATAAGTTACACAGGCATAATTGTGATATCTTTGTGATTATTATGTTTAAATGGGGCCTGTCTGAGCTATTTATTAAAATTATAAGGGGAGAAATCAGTAAATCATATCAACAGGCAACATCAATTCAGCTTATTTTCTTTAAATATTTTCTCAGCAATGCAATGATGTGTGGGAATATCTCTCTTTACACCCAGCAGTACTAATGTGGCCTTGGGAACTATGACCACAGAGCTAGATTTAGGCATGGCAGGAAGAATCCAGTTGTATGTCATTTTTTATCGAGAAAACTTATGACTTCATCAGATAGATAGAAATAGAAAAAAGATTCTGACACGAATCATATAATAAATAGTATTATTATTTTTTTTTTTTTTGGCCAGAGCTGGGTTTAAACCCACCATCTCCAGCATATGGGGCCGGCACCCTACTCCTTTGAGCCACAGGTGCTGCCCCAATAAATAGTTTTTTTAAAAAATATAATCTAGTGCTTAAATAGTTTGGGTAGACAAGATACATATTAAAATCAGTTTAAAGATATAGGAAACATGATCTAGGGAATAAGGAATTCATTTTTACACCATTTAGAGTTTGTGAACAACTCTAATTTGTCCCAATTTGTTCCCATATTAATGGAGGAAATAACTCAATTACTCTGAGTATTTGCAGTTCCAGATCTCATTTTCCAGTCAAAATTTCTGATAGGTAATCAACCTAAGAAAGTAGCCACAATTCACTTGCATGGATAACCCTGTTTGCCTAACATAATTAGTTGCTCAATATCTTCACCCCTATCCCCCATGCAAACTTTAAAGGATAGAGATGATGAAGTATATCAAAGCTAGAATATTCACTTTTAAATGATGTTATATTTATTATTGGTATTAGTATTTAAATGTTTATAGAGTAGCATTTTAAATGTTCAACTCAGTAGTTTGGGCTAGTACAAAAGTATAAGTTATCACTGGTTTAACATTTCACATAACTTAAGATTCATGATTCTATAAGTTTTATTAGCTTTATAAGGTTTGTTACTTTGTTTGTTAGTCAGATAATTGAAGTGTTCACAAAGATAATTAAACATAGTAAAGTTATAAATGCAGTTGCGGGAGTTTAATTAACTAAATTGTAAATGGAACCAAACATTAATCAAAGTCTCTCTTAAAATAATTTTTAAATGTCTTAAGTTTACAAATAGAATAATATTTCTCATTTAAATTCAAAAAATTTTTAAAAACTTTAAAAATTTTTATTTTAGCATGTTGTATATTAACTTAAAATATGAAACTTATTATAAATTGCTCTTTTATATTCAAGAGTCACACTGAAAAACAATACAAAATGGTAACTGCCTGAAAACTCTATAATTCACAGATCCCATTGTGTACGAAATTTGCTCTCTCTAATCTGAAGATCGTGCACCAATTTCTTCTTGTTATTTTATTTTTAATTTTAAAGTGTTATACGTGCACACAGGTTAAGCAGTCAAATAGTTCTTCCATACTTGTTATGTAAAACAGCAGTATCTTAGACCCTCCAGTCCATTTGCTTCTTCTTGGGAGACATTACTTTCAATTAACATAGCAATTCCTTGGATTTCACTTCTCTATATCTAAGTACTAGTTTAATTCGGAAACCTCATTATTGCCCATCAAAGGACATTTGATATTTATTTACCACCATGAAGCTAAAGATTTAGCTCTCCTTCCCATCCTCCCCATTTAGGTCCACCTTAACTTGGTTTGGGTTAATAATATTCATATTGTTAAGACCAGGTCAATGCTATTCATAACTGGCCCATGGAGTGTAAATGGTTATATTTCATTGTTACATAACATTTTCTTCTCTTAAATTGACTTATTTTTGTCTTATTTGGTTTTCTATATCTGTATCAAAAAGAAAACCCTCCAAACTCTACCCCAGTGTCATAATGAGTCCTACAATACACGGAGAACATTAGGTATTTTATCAGCTTCATCTTTTTAAGAAATTTTTTTCTAGCCAGTTCTGAACCACTTTTCTAGCCAGTTCAGAACACACCTGTACTGTGTGCCTTTCTCTTTCCTCATCTACTCCTTCATTTTAGTGGAATATTCTCTAGCAACTTCCTGACATACAATGTACTAGCTGTATAGTTTTAGAACTTTGCCTATTGAATATATTGAAAACTTTTTAATTATTTTTTCATATCTGATTGATAAGTTGAATGCATATATTATTCTACATTGGAAATAATTGTCTCTTTGTTCTGTTTTAGGGACTACTTTGTTTTTCCTCTCTGGAAATCTTTTTTCTCAGTGTACTGATTTTTTCATGAGTTTTTATTTATTTATTTATTTTGTTAGTTTTATGTTGGTATAGGTCTATTTTCACTCCTGGAATTGAACTCTGGTGAATTCATTCAATCTTAAATTCATGTACTTTAACTTTTACCTATTTCAAAAATTTATGTGTATACTATCCTCCATTGTATTTTTTCCCTTTTTTTGAATGCCTATTATTGCTGGCCCTATTAGACTGATCCTTTAATTCACTAAACTTGTCCTCTCCTAATTTCCAACTGTTATTTTTACTTACTTTTCCAAAGTATGTAATCAACTTTATCTTCCAAATCTACATTTAAGTTACAAGTATCTGCAATAAATTTTCCAGAATTCTTTCTTTGTTTTGAATACTCATTTTATGTCATACCTTGTTCATGTATTATCTTAAGTCTCTGAAAGAATAAAACAACCTTTATAGACATGTATAAATACTATTAACTTCCACTTGCTTTATTTTTGTTTGTGTTTCTTACTGGCTATGCTCAGATTCTCGTGGTTGTTGGTTATCTGTTCATGTTGAAGGGCATTGTAATAAATGCTTATAATAAGCTCCAAGCAAAGGTAGTAATTCTCATCTGTGGCTTTCCAAAAGGGTTATCTGGATGGACTATATCCTTGAAAGAACCCTTCATGACACATCCTTTAATCTGTTACTTTAGGAAAATCATTTTCTTTCAGGTAGAGTTTTCCAGTCACCTTCCATGAGCATGTGGAATTAACACACTGTTATACTTTGGGGCAAAAGAAGGATGAAGAATGGGGAAATCTTAGCATGCAGTAGTTACCATTTGCTTTGGTCGCCTATTTTATCTAAGACCAATGAGATGATATATCTGATACTGAGATCCCTATTTTACCTCTCAAGAGGGTAAATCACTACTTTTCTGCTAATAAGATCTAGAGGCATTCACAAGGCTTAATGAAGTGTGCATTGTGAAAAGAGGTCTAATGAATCTTCCTCGCTTTCAACCCTACTTTTACCTCTAGCTTCAGGGTTATCCTGTGCAACAAATTCATGGACCTTTTACGAAATCATAAATCCCCACTGCCAGCTAACAATTTTGTTCTCTTTTATCAACTAAGTCAGTACTCACTCATCTATAAATATCCTATCTTTAAAAATGTTGCTGTTTTCTCTTTATATCATTTAATAATCCATTTACCATCACATTGTAGTTTCAGAAAGCAAAATGTGTTCAATATGCTGTATTTGCACAATTGGCTGCTTTTACTCTTGCCATTTTTCAAAGAGGATAAATTGTCATGGTACTAGCAAGACTAACTCATGGAAGGTGACTGGAAAACTCCACCTGGAAGAAAATGTCCTAAAGTAATAGATTAAAGGATGTGTCATAAGGGGTTCTTTGAAGGATATAGTCCTTCAGAGTTTTAGTTTTCCATGGTGTTTATAGTTAATAAAACTGGGGGCATTTTTTTCTTTTTCCAATTATTTCCCTTTGGGTTTTAGATGTTTTAAGAAAGAAATGAAGGGTAAAGATACATTTCCTCTGTTCTTATTAACAAGAACAGTTTACGCAACACAAACTTTTTAACAGAAAAGTTAACTTTTCCATTAAGTTTGATGAAACCTGCTTGGGACATCATCTGGACCTCAAGCATTCAGGGGGAAATGACTTTACAACTTTTTTATTACCTCTATTTCTGATATTATCAAATGTTCTCATTTATTTTGCTTTATTTTTATAGCTAAATATTCCTTTAAAATTAACACCTTTGTATATATGTTCAAATATGTTGACCAAAATGTATGCATTGCATTCTTTGAAAATTTTAAATTATCCACTTTCCCATTTTTCTTGTGATATATTAATATAGTCTCTTTTTGTTTGTCATTTAATTTATTTGTCTTTTCAAAGAACCCTTTCTTGGGTTTATTAAAAAATTCTATTGGTGTTGGTGTGGGAGAAGATTACATTCTTTAAATGAAAGTATATATTTTTTGAGATAATAGAAGTAATAGATGCTTATTGTAAAATTCACAAATAGTGCAAAATTTATTAACACAGACAGTGAAATATTTCATGCCACCATGTTTATCCATGGGATACTATTGGGCCTTCAGACTGAACAATTCTTCCTTATATGGAACTATCTGCCCTACTGCAGACTGCCCATTATCTCTAACCTCCACTTGGTAAAATGTTAATTCATACAGCCCCAAATGACCCATTTTGACAAGTGCATTCTAAAGGGGTGAACCTGTGAAAGAGTTGAAAACTCTCAGCTGTCTCAATTAGATCCTTATTAAATAGTTGACTGTGTACATTACCTAATATTTATAAGACTATTTATAATGTGTTTATGAAAAATGAAATAAAATGGTAACAGCTTAAATTTTCACCAGTTACTTAAATAACTGGTGTTATTTAAATGTTGTTATTTAACTGTTGTTTAAATGCAGGTAAAAATTGAGGTTTTACAGCCATTTTGAAATAATGGTTAAATGTTTATTCATTTTTTTAAAATAATAGGTAAATGTTTAATGCATTTTTGAATGAAACATCAGGTCACTGCACATAATAATTACTATAATCTCATTTTTTAAATGTACATATCTATGTCTACTATGAGTTGAAGTTTGGGATTATAATTTAAATTTTTATTGGTGGGTCTCTGAGGAATAGAGAAAAGGGTAAGAGATGTAGAATGGTGGAGAGGGGGAACTTTCAATTTATATTCAATCCACTTTGAGACTGAATTTCTATAACCAAATATAAAATGTTTTATCGTTTGTAATTCATTATTTATACAATTTTATTTCAATTAAAAGGAAGAACACCAGGTGAAAACTGCAGCATTGTAGTTTTCATAAGCGACTTTTTCCTTCTTTCATGTCATGTTAATTGGTCCCTAGTAGGGAAAGAATGAGATTCCATTCTGTGTGCAATGAGGATATAAATGTAGAAAACAAGGACTACCTATCTGGGTGCCCTGCCTTCCCTGCTTCCTGCGCAAGATGGCAAGCCGTGAGTCCAACCTTACCTATATAGACTAGTGAGATACAGACACTTTTGCCTAATTTGCCAAATACTTTTACTACCATTTCTCTTGGTACTAAAAGTATTATGTTAGCTAACATAAAAGGTCTATGAAATATGTTAAGGGAGATTGTGGTTGAGTGATGAAGAATTTTAATCATTTTTGAGATCACATAATTGTTGCCATGATACAAGGTAAGAATAATTTCAGAATAATTTCTATCCTAGGTTGAAAGTTATTTTGTTTTAGGAGATTGAACGTCAATGACCATTCTCTTCTAGCTTGAAAGGTTTGATCAGAGAGATCTGCAGTTATTCTAATATTCCTCCCCTTGTAGGTGATGGATTTCCTATGTCTGGCTGCTTTCAGAATGTTCTCCTTCATATTAACTTTAGTGAACTTAATTATGAAGTGCCTGGGGGATGACTTATTCAGGTTGAGTTGTGCTGGGGTTCTGAAACTGTCTGCTGTCTGAATTTCAGAATCTCTTGGCATGTCAGGAAAATTCTCTTTCATAAT
>CAUYRH010019289.1:0-15670 GCA_963574655.1 Perodicticus potto
TTCTTTGAGTTATTCGAGAGCTCTCTGAGAGAGTGATCTATTTTTGTCTTCCATTTCTCTTGCTCTTTGGAGGTTTGAGAGCGTTCGAAAGCTTTGTCTTCCATGTCAGAAATCCTTTCTTCTGCTTGCTCCATTCTGTTATTGAGGGATTCTACTGAATTTCTCATATCTTTAAGGGCTACAACTTCTTGTCTCAATGTGTCAAAATCTTTGGTCATTTTGTCTTTGAATTCATTGAATTTTTGAGACATCTTTTGGTTTATCTTTTGAATTACTGCTTTAAATTCTAATTCCATCTTTTCCTCCATTCCACTGATCTTATTTGCAATCCAGATTCTGAATTCAATTTCAGACATCTCAGCCATTTGCCTGTGCAGGAGATCATGTGCTGTGTCTGCCTTGTTGTTACTTGGAGGGTTTGGTCTACTCTGATTTTTCTTATTGCCAGAGATTTTCCATTGATTCCACCCCATGGTTGTTTTTCACCATTGCGTCTGACCCTTCAAGTGGTGGGCACAGGGCCGTGTGGTTGTCCAGGAAGTTTTTGGCCAGCAGTTGGCCTGCAGAGAGGCCTGGCAGTCGCCGGTGGGGTCCCTGGAAGAAGGCTGGCCTGTGGAGGCCCTGTGGGTGCCAGGTGGATGTCCACGCAGTTGCCGGGAGTGATCCTGGCTGGGGGCCTGGCAGTCATGGGCATAGTCCCTGGCAGAAAGCAGACCTACAGAAGCCTGACAAGTGTGGGATGCAAGGCCAGGTGGTTGCTGGGGTAGTTCTTGGTTAAGGGCAGGCCTACAGAGGCCTGGCAGTCTCCAGTGGAGTCCCTGGCAGAAGGCTGGCCTGCAGATGCCCCGTGGGTGCCAGGTAGAGGCCCGTGCAGTCGCTGGTACTGTCCCTCACCAGGGGCAGACCTGCAGGGGCCCTGCGGGTGCCAGGCGGAGGTCCGCACAATCGCTGGGGGAGTTCCTGGCCAGGGGCAGACCTGCGGAGGCCTGGCAGTTGCCAGCAGAGTCTGTAGCAGACAACTGGTCTGAAGAAGTCTGGCAAGCATGGGGTGCAGGGCTAGGTGGTCACCAGGGGAGTTCCTTGCCTAGGGTGGGCCTGCAGAGGCCTGGCAGTTGCAGTTGAAGTTACTGGCAGAAGGCAGGCCTGTGGAAACCCTGCAAGCTCGGGTGCAGGGCCACACAGTCACCAGGGGATTTACTCACCAGGCACAGGCCTGCAGGGGCCTTGCAGGTGCCAGGCAGAGGTCTGCAGTGGTCACCGGGCTGGTCACCAGCCCACTGGCTGTGGGCTGCCCTTCAGATGCCTGGCGGTTGCAGGCAGAGTTCCTGGCAGAAGGCAGGCCTGTGGAAGCCCTGCAAGCTCAGGTGCAGAGCCGCATGGTCACCAGGGGATTTACTCACCAGGGGTGGACCTGCAGGGGTCCTGCGGGTGCCAGGCAGAGGCCTGCCCAGTCACAGAGGGAAGAGTTCCTGTTCGGGGGCAGACCTGTGGAGGCCTGGCAGTTGCCATCAGAGTTTCTAGTAGACAGCAGACCTGCGGAAGCCCAGCAAGCTCGGGGCGCAGGGCCAGGCACTCACCTGTGGCTTCCCTGGCCCGAGGGGAGGGAAGCTTGCTGCGGTCCCTGGAGTCTTTTCCTGGTGGGGCTCTTGTTCTGGCAGGTGGGGGTGGGGGCACTGCTCAGAAACCTCCTCCCTCAGTCTCAGTGGGGGTTAGGCTTCTGGTTCCTCAGGTAAGGGTGGAAGGGTGTACAGTAAGTTCAGAATGGTGGGGAAAACTTTAGTTCAGTTTTTCTGCCTAGCAATAGAGTTTTCAGAGTCACACTGGGGTGCTCAGGGGAAGCACACCTCACTTCCCACAGCACTCTTCTGTGGGGTGAGACAAGAGATCCACAGTTCACCGCTTGTCTGTAGAAAACTCGCAGGAGCAAAAGAGGAGAATAAAAAGAAAGGAAACAGAAAAGCAAGAAACTCAGAGCTTTCTTGGTGGGAGGGGATGGGCACTCTTCCTTTCAGATGAATTTTGTACCTAAAACATGCTTTCTTGGAGTCGCAGCCAGTCTCAGCAGAGGTGATCTGCAGAAATCACTTCTCTCTCTTGGCTGGGCTCCCAGTATTCAGCTTAATTGCACAGTTTCTCGAGGTTATCTTCCCCTATGGACAGGAGCCTTTTGTGGAAGCTGCTTTCAGTCAGCCATCTTGCTCTTCTCCCTACATTACCTTTTCATTTGCCTACTTGTCATATGAAACTTCAAGCTCTGGTCATCTATTCTCAATCTTTTGCTAGCATTTAATAGCATTCCTCACTCCTTTCCTGATTCCAGAGCATTTTTTTTCTTTCCTTTCTTTTTTTTCCCTTTTTTTTGAGACAGAGTCTTACTTGTCATCCTCAGCAGAGTGCTGTGGTATCATAGCTTTCACAGCAACCTCAAACTCTTAGGCTCGAGTGATTCTCTCTCAGTCTCCCAAGTAGCTATGACTACTTCCAGCTTGGGTCTTGCTCTGGTTCTGGCTGGTTTCGAACTCCTGAACTCAGGCAATCCACTCTAGTCAGCCTCCCAAAGTGCTAAGATTACAGGCATAAGCTACCATGCCTGGCCAGAGCATTTTTCCAATCTTCTCATTTACTATTGCCCTCCTTATATACCACATATTACCCAAACAGACTCTTTGGCATTACAGGGACAGACTTTTGTGTGGATTCTTTCCTGGGACTGAAATGGCATTGCCTAACTAGACCTGAGCAAATTTTCTTATTGATGAGGTGACATGAAAATATGACCTGAGTAAGGTAATGTAAAACTATCATTACAATCATGACATTCATGACCAAAGTGATAAACAAGTGTTATTAATTCAAAGAGCATTTAAGATGAATTTTTATTTCTGAAAACTTGAAATGTCCTAAAATCTTATAGGTAACTTATGAAGAAATTTGATGTTTCCTCAAATTTAAAAAACACTATAAAAATTTACAGGATATTACCAATAAAGAGTTGTGAAGCTGATTGACTTTTTCAAAAATATTATTTTTTTAACCAACCATCCTAGAAGAAAAGACTTAATTGCCTGCCTGTTATGGACTGAATTATGTTCCCCTCAAATTCGTATGTTGAAGCCCTAACCCATCTATGAGACTGCATATGGAGATAGTGCTTTAAGAGATAAGGTTAAATGAGGTCAGAGGCTGTTAAGTGTCCACAAGAAAAGACAGCAGAGGGTTCACTTGACCTCTCTACCATGTGAGGATACAGTGAGAAGGCAAATGTCTATGGGCCAGTAAGAGAGCCATCACCAGCAAACAAACTCTACTGGGCCTTAGTCTTGGACTTTCCAGCCTCTAGACCTGTTGGAGAATAAATTCCAGTTGTTTAAGGCACCAGTCTATGATATTTTGTTATGGTGAGCTGAGCAGACTAAAACAGTGTGTTTCTGTTTTTTCTATAGAAGAGTGATTCTCAACTGGGTGTGATTCCCCCAGGGGGCATTTGACAATATCAGGAGATATTTTTGATGGTCATAAGTTGGGGAGGGGGGTGCTATTAGTGTATAGTAGATAAAGGCCAGAGATGCTGCTAAAGTTCATACAATGCATGGCACAGCCTCGTTCCCTTCTCTCTTCCTCCTGCTCTCAACAATTACCTTGCTCAAAAGGTAATTGAGGTAAGGGCTGAGGCTGAAAAACCTGAGAGAACTCCACTGTAGAAAATAACATAAAATCTTGTCTCATGAAGAGATGGCGAAAGAGTATATAGCAAATTTTGTGGGTAAAGAATTATATGAGGCATAGTAAATAATTAATTGATAAATATTTTCTATTTTCTGGGTTTTGTCTGTGATATTTTAATCCTTTAAATAGCTATAATTTATCATTTCCTCTATTCATAAGTAATAATTGATATATATATATATATTTAATATTAAAATTTATGTGAACTTCAGTTCCTCAAAATTGTATAAGCTTTAGTTCTTTGAATCTTAAATTCATTCATGTTTAGAATTATGATTAAAAACTTACATACAACACAAGTAAATTTTGACTTCACTATGATTCTAGACCTCAGCAGTATAGCTTTCTTGTGGGGTGGTGGTGGTAACAGTCTGACAATCTAAAAATACTTATAAAGTTTAATGAAACAGAACATTTTTATAAGTGGAATAAAATGCTGTTATTATTGTATACGTAGGCAGGAGATTTGGCCTTTCTCACTAAATCCTCTCTGCCCTTTGCAGAAGATTTTCCTAAGCTGTTAAATAATAGAGCATTCACATCATGTATCCTGAGGTTTTTCTTTAGTGGTGCATGTTCACATGGGTGTCATCCATAACTTACCCACATCTTTCACATCACCCCCATAAAATCAATTACCAAGACAGGCCAATTTTGTTCTAAAATACTTCCCATCCTCTTCTTTGGGACCTTCATTGTTCCTTCCTCACACAGCTGAGTGGCTTCCTACTTGGATTGCCCACTCCTACTTCATAGTCCACACAGCTAGCAAGATGGTCTATGTCAACTACACCTCTGACCATGTCAGGTATGTTAAAATCACTTTGTGAGTTTCCATTTCCATTTTTAGTTATTATAACTTGCTCTTTAGATCTCCATCAGAAGCCTAATGTATAGCCCTGATGCAACTGAATCAGAGGAAGGGAGCAGAGTCTCTCCCCCTCAGAGCATCCTTACTCTTTGCCCTTTTCTGCGGCCCCAGGATACCTTCATGATACTACTAATACCACTGTGTTACTAGCATGACTGTAACATTAATAATTAATTCTACAAATGATGGCATATTTGCAAGTGAATGGCAAAGTGACTGCCAATCGTGCTGTGGTGGTAGGTGGGAATATCCCAGGCATACTAGTATATATGGGCACTCCTGAGAGTATATCTATACACACATATACATATATTTTTTTAAGAGATAGGATCTCACTTTGTTACCCAGGCTGGAGTGCAGTGGCATCAACATAGCTCACTGCAGCCTCAAACTCCTGGGGTTCAAGCAATCCTCTTGCCTTAGTCTTCTGAGTAGCTGGGACTACAAGTGCCAACCACCATATCTGGTTAGATTTATTTTTTCATTTTTTGTAGAAAGGAGGTCTTGAACTGGTGTCAAGCTATCCTCCTCCTTTGGCTTTAGAAAGTACTAGGATTATAGGCCTGGGTCAGCACATCCAGACTCCTGATACTTCTTGACATGTACACAATTAACTTGATTTGAAGTTATATCATCCTACATATAGAGAATTATAATCTTGAGAACATGGTAGTAGGGTAGATAGCTCTAGGAAGCACAGTAACCACTGGTTTATAGGATCCTGAAATTTTTTGCTCACCTGTGCTGACTTTGCTTTTGATCATGACTTAAGACACTTAGCTAGGTATCTAAGATTTGAGTGTCTAAGAACTAGAGTGATGTACAAACACCACATTAATTTTTGAGATTATATCTTTATGTACACCATTTACTTCTTTCTGGACCTTTCAGTTCCTACCCAGGGAGCATCTTGTGGCCTGCAGGTGGAATTGGGTGCATTCTTCCATGGCCCAGCAAGACTCATTGTATTTTACTGCTAAACTTATATTAATGCTTAAGTATTATGTTATTTTAGGCATCAGTTTTTTTCACCAAATTGTGAGATTCAAGATAATAGGGAACATGTTTTGTTAATTTTGGAATATAACAGTATCTGGAATATAGTAGTTGCTCAATAAGTGGTTAACGAATAACATTGGCAGATGAATAAATGAACAGAATGCATTTCCTCTTCTAATCCCTTTTGACTTCCAATAACATTCTTGGTTCAGTTTGTTTGTACTGAGTGACTCTGTTAATATGTTGTTTGAAAATTATCCAAATGGTTCTATGGATGTATTAAATTCCTAAGTCTAACATATAAGCTTGAAGACCTCATCATAGGGCATTTTAGGACTGGATAAGTCTTAGAAATCCCTTAGAGCAGCTTTCTTATTTTATGGATGCAACTTAGAGCGGCATCTCAGGGACAGAACAAATGTTAATCTCTAGTCCTGAACTGTCAACCCAGGTCTAAGTTCTTGACATGTTTCTAAGTTCCTACCCCAAGAGGAAATGTGTATTATTACATGTTTTAGTGCTGTAGGTTGTTTCCCTAGGGGCAGACTCTGAGATAGAATTTAGTTTGCAGGATGTTTGTTAAGGATTGCCCTTGGGATGGACACTTAAGAAATGAAAGAGGTAAGAGCAGCATTGGGCAGAGGGGGAGGCTGAGAGGCAGCACAGTCCCTGTGGTTGGCTCAGCTAATTCCTAAAGGAACTTCAGAGCAAATGTGATCCTTCAGAGTTGTCTTGAATTGGATGTGGGCCACCTTAGAAAATGTATGATCCTGGGTGAAGTAGCTCTCTGCATTTGAGATAATCCTTGAAAACTGTCTGCTTATAGCACTTCAAGCATCTGGGATTTGGGCAACGACAGTGTTATTACAATAGGCTTTCATAAAGAACTATTTTTATAGGATATGAATTAGGATTCTAGTTTGAGTTAAGTAACCTCAGCAGATGGAGGAGACAGAGTGGTTTTTACAGTTGTTGGTCAGGTCTCAGCTCACAGTGCTTCTCATATATAGTGACCCAGTATTGCAAATTTATGTTAGAGACTGAAATTCTTACTATGATATTTTGGAGATATCCTGGCTCTGGGACTTTTCTTACACTTTTTTGTATTAGTCTTTGTTACTATGTTAGCATATGTGAAGAATTTTAGCAAATTCCTTTTATTATCTTATTGAGATAACAATATTTGATAACTATTTTATTTTTTCTTTTTAATTATTTAATATCTTAATAGATTTCTTATTATAAAATATGATTATCATGTTACAAAACGAAATCTGACAGTCATAGAGAACAATTTTTAAAATATAAGACTATATTTTACATAGTAATCATATAAACTATAGTTTTTATATAATAATATAAATTATAATTATAGTATATATTGTAACATATAAATTTCCCTTATAATTTTCAAGTAAATTGTAAGTATGTGTATGTGAAATTGGTCTGATTTCTTATTTTGCTTCTTTTTTACACATGGTAGTTAGATTATGCCCCCAAATTGTAAAACAAAGTAAAAAGCTTATCATGTATTTTTATGTTCCTGAAGAATTTACATAGCATAATACCTTGTTTTAATTTGGCACATTTTTGTTGAGAAATTCACTAATTAGCTTCTAAATTCTTTTCATGGTTTCTACTTCTAGTCAATTTTGCAAATTATATTTCCTAGGAAAAACATATATTTCATTAAAAGTTTGAAAGCTTTAACATAGCCTAGTAAATGATATTAGTTTAATTATCTCTGTACTGTGATATCTCCTTTCTAATTGTAAATTTGTATAAGGATTTTATTTTAAATTATTATTTTATGGGGAATTGTTATTTTGATTGATTTCTTTTCAAAGATCTGCTTCTTAGATTCATTAATTCTACTTTTTAATTTTTACCTTAAATTTTTATCTTCTGCATTTAAAAGAGAATTAGTTTTTTCTTATACTTTTCCTACAATTCTTTACTGTGGTTCCTTTCCTAATTATGGCACTAATTATTTAGTTAACATTTTCTTCTTCCTTTCTTCCTTCCTTCATTCCTTTCATAATAGAAGCTTTTGAGGGAGTAGTCAAGATGGCTAGCTAGAAGCAACTTTCACCAGAGGCTCCTATCCAAAGGGAGAGATGTCAGACTGAAGTGGACTCAGAAAAGCCAAAGGTGGGGAGTTGAGCACAGAGAGAAGAATGTGAGTGCACACCATCCCTGCTGAAACAAGCAGCAGCAAGGCCAAGAAAGAGGAAGAAAGACAACAGAGATCAGGTACAGAGTGACCAGTCTAAAGGCTCCCATTGCTTCATCTCATGAAGAGGGAGATCGGTGATGGGCTCTTCCCCAAATGGGAGATCAGTGATGGGCTTTCCACAAATGAGTAGGGAACAAAGAACCTCTGTCCTCAATGTGAGACAACCACTAAATTTCAGTCCTTCTACACCAGGGAGATCACACCTCTGAATGCAGGCCCCATCCAGTCTGGCACAAAAGTGAACAAATATTCTCTCCACAATCCTGAGCACATATTTCCCCCTATCTTAGTTGCCCAAAAGACTGACCCCCTGGAGAGGCTGGAGTGTTTGGTGAGTTTGCTGAGAGGCTGGACTTTGTCAGGGCCACTGAGCTGCAGCATGGAAATAGTGGCCTCACAATTTTAACTTTTGTGGGAAGAGGGGGGAACTTTGCTGACCCCCTCTCCCACTAGAAAATACCTTCTCTAGCCTTCTGGGAGCTCTCAGATGGATTGCTGCCTGGCAACCCTCTGAACACTTTTGTGTGGGTCTTGTTCATGCTGTCTGAGAGAGTTTGATTGGAACTCTTGGCCAGAGTTGTCTGCCTGGTGACCCTCTGAACTCTTTTGTGTGGGTGTTGCTCATGCTGCCTGAGTGAGTTTTACTGGAGCACTCAGCATAAGCTGTCTTCCTGGTAACCCTCTGAAATTGAACAATGGTGACATTGCAGCAGTGAAAAGCAGATTCAGCGGGTCTATCTGTGGATTACCCTTCTCTAGCTATTGCCCATGGGTGAGGCGGCTGGGCCACAGGTGTTTGTATCTTTGCCCAGCTAAGATTGCATCATAATACCATATTTCCTTAGCATTGGGTAAAGGGCAAGCTGACATCAAGACAGGTACAGAGTGACTAGTCTGAAGGTGCCTATAGGTTGAGCTATCTCACAAAGCCAGCCCTCAGAATCTCTGGATATAGACCTGAAAGACACTTTTATGAAGCTGTAGGGGAAAAGCTAGAATCATAAGCTCAAGCTTATTGGAGAAGAGGTGGTTAGCTCTAGGTCCTGGGGCTCCCAGATCCAGTCTCAGTCCTCCAGTTTTAATTGCCAAATAGGTTAGTATAGTGTTTCCTAAGGGCCTCCGATTAGATTATCTCTCAACGATTATTCAGGGACAACCTATAATTTCCAATAAAAAAGTATAGATAATGTAGTTTAAGAAAACTGAAAATACTCATGGGGAGGAATAAGCAGAAGAACTCTGACATAAAAAATAAGAACAAATCAAGTCCCCCAAGAGATTACAAAGGAGATACAACAGAAAATGCTATACATAGAGAAATTGCAGAAATGTCAGAAATAGAATTCAGAATATGGATGGCAAATAAGGTGACTAGAATTGAGGAGAAGATGGAAATAGAAATCCAAAAAACAGTTCAAAAGTTGTCTCAAGACATTAATGAATTCAAAGACAAAATCACTAAGGATATGGACATAATGAGGAAAGATATAGTAGAGCTAGAGGAATTGAAAATGGCATTCGAGGAGCTTCAAAACACAGTACAGACCATTAGTAATAGAGTTGAACAGGGAGAAGAAAGAATTTCAGAAATTTATGACAAGACTTTTGAGCTATCTCAAGCTTTCAAAGAGGCAGAATAAAGGAGAACAAATATAGAATATTCCCTGGTAAAAGTTATGGGATAATTCCAAAAAACAAACATCTGAATTATAGAAATTCCTGAAGGAGAAAAGGATAGTCCTAAAGGCATGGATGCTCTACTCCAAGACATTATGGTGGAGAATTTCCCAAGCATTGTGATGATCCAGATATTAGATAATTTCAGAACCCCAGATGATTCAATACAAACAAAGTATTTTCCAGACATATTGTAATTAACTTTGCCTAAGTTAATATTAAGGAGAAAATTCTGAAAGCAGTCAGGCATAAGCAAAGGCTTACCTATAGAGGGAACAATATCAGAATGACCACAGATCTTTCAATTAAAACTTTTCAAGCCAGGAAAGGATGATCATCGACCTTTAACATTCATAAACAAAACAATTTTCAGCCAAAGATCCTGTATCTCACTCAACTGAGTTTCATTTGTGATGGAGAAATCAAACATTTTATTAACATCCAAATGGTGAGGAAATTTGCCATACTAGGACCACTCTACAGGAAGTACTCAGAACCATTCTTCACAATGATGAGTATGATGGTTCATTCCCAAAGTAAACTCAGCCAGAAATTAAAGAACAAAGCCTAACTTCTACATTGGTGAAAGGAATAAAAATAAGCTCTGAATCTCTGAAAAATAAATTGACCAAAACTCCATCATACCTATCAATTCTCTCAATAAATGAGAATGGCTTGAATTCTCCTCTAAAGAGGCACAGGCTGGCTGACTGAATACAAAAGCTCAGGCCAGATATCGGTTGTCTCTATAAAAACACACCTAACCTCAAAGAATAAAACAAGACTTAGAGTGAAGGATGGAAAGCAGTAATCCAGACGAAGAAAATTAGGAAAAATCAGGGTTTGCAGTCTTGTTTGCAGATACAATTGGATTCAAATCAACAAAATTAAGGAAAGACAAGGATGGACACTACATACTTATCAAGGGAAGCACATAAGATGAAGAGATTTCAATAATTAACATTTACACACCATACCTGAATACTCCTTGATTTATGAAACAAACCCTAACTGATCTGAACAATATGATATCTTCCTGCACTATAATAGTTGGAGATTTTAACACCACTTTGGCAGTACCTAGATAGATTGTCCAAGCATAAACCAAATGCAAGGAGAATGGGGACCAAAGACCCCATTCTTGGCACAGGAAAACAAGTAAGCTGAGTGAGTCAGAGCAAAGAAATGTCAGCAAGTTTATGTTTATGGTAGCCAGCTACCTGCCTTTTCTGAAATTCTAGCCTACTGGGGATACAGCTTACAAATACCTTTGCTGGGTCCATGAGCACTCTGAGGAAAAATGGCCATAGAAGAGACTATGGCAAAGATCTAGAAAGATACATTAACTGGGTCATTTCCTGCCTAGTAAATAGGCAAAGAAGATACCCGTTTTGGAGATTTGCATTTTCCTGGGGCAGAGATTAAAGGAGTAGCTCGAGCCCTGAGATGTGGGCAGAAGAGCTTTTATCCCTTATGAGGAAGATCCTCTGTGATGGTGATGGGAGGAAAATTCCTCCCTCCCACCAATTCCTCAGAGAAGATTAATGCTGGTGGTGTTGTACTCCACAGGGAACTAGTGGAGTTTAACTCCTCCCTAGAAATCTGTGTGTGTGATCTCAAGTGGGAGGCTCTCCCAATACAAGGCTCAGATTTCAGATTTCTCAAGGCTATCTTTAAGGTTAATAATAACAATAGTAACTGATATGCTCAATCAGAGAAACTGCTGGCATCTTTGTTCCCTCCCTCATCTTACCCTCTGGGCAAATGGACTTCAATAAAATCAGAGTGGAGCAAACACGTGGTGCCATTGCCGGAAGCCCACAAATGGGCAATGGACCCCTGAGCTCCCACCTTTAATTCTACTCTATGTCTCATGTCTCTTCCTTTACCATCGTTTCTAACTCTATATTTCCTCAGTTGGTTGTCACCAGTTTCCACAGGTCTTAGTGGACTCTGCCCCCAGGGCAGGACCCTGACACTAAATAAACCAATAATGGACATAAACATGACCCTAGAATGAATGAACTTAACAGATATATAATAGAACATTTCATCTTAATAAAACTGAATATACATTCTTCTCATCAGCCCATGTATCATTCTCCAAAAACTGACCATATATTTAGATACAAATCTAACCTCAACAAACTTAAAAGAGAAGAAATTATTCCTTGTATGTTCTTGGACAATCACAGAATAAAAGTTGAATTCAACAGCAATAGAAATTTTCCTCTTCAGACAAAGTCATGGAAACTAATCTTATGCTGAACAACAGCTTGGTTGAAAATGTGATTAAGATGAAATCATTAGATTTCTGAAACAAAATAATAATGAAGCCACAAACTATCAAAACCTGTGAAATATTGCAAAGGCACTCCTAAGAAGCAAATTTATAGCATTGGATATGTTCATCAAGAAAAATAGAAAGAGAGCAATTCAACAACTTAATGGGCCATCTCAAGCAACTGGCAAAGGAAGAACAATCAAACTCCAAGCCCAGCAAAACAAAAGAAATAACCAAAATAAGAGCAGAATTAAATGAATTTGAAAACAAAAGAATCATTTAGAAGATCAGTGAAACAAAAAGTTGGTTCTTTGAAAAGATTTATAAAATGGATAAACCCTTAGCCAGACTAACAAGAAACAGAAAAGTAAGATATATAATAACTACAATCAGAAACAATAAAGGTGAAATAACAACAGATACCATAGAATACAAAGATCCTCAACAATTACTACAAAAACTCTATTCCCAGAAATATGAAAATGTAGAGGAAATGGACCAATAACTAGAAGCATGCCTCCTTCCTAATCTCCTAAAGAATTAGCAATTTTGAATAGACCTATATCAAGCACTGAAATAGCATCAGCTGTACAACTCCACCCCCCAACAAAAGCCCTGGACTGGATGGTTTCACACCAGAAGTCTAACAAATTATCAATGAAGAACTAGTTCATACATTGCATAATCTATTCCAAAACATAGAGAAAGAAGGAATCCTCATCAACACATTCTACAAAGCAAATATAACCCTGATCCCCAAACTGGGAAAAGACTCAACAAAAAAATAAAAGTATAGACCAATATCATTAATGAATAATGATGAAAAAATACTCAATAAGATCTTAGCAGAATGCAGTGATACATTGAAAGAGTTACATGCCGTAATCAAATGGCTTTAATCCCAGGGATGCAAGGTTGGTTTAACGTATGTAAATCCATAAATATAATTCATCAGATCAATAAAATAAAAAACAAAGAACATGTAATTCTCTCAATTGATGTGGAAGAGGCTTTGATAATATCCAGCATCATTTCTTGATAGGAACACTTAAGAACATAGTCTTAAGTGGGACATTTCTTAAACTGAAAGAGGCCCTTGACAAGAAACCCACAGCCAATATTGTATTTTATAGAGTAAAACTAAAAGCAATTCCACTCATATCTAGAACTAGACAAGGATGCCCACTATCACTACTGCTATTCAACACAATGTTGGAAGTCCTAGCCATCACAATCAGGCAAGAGAAGGAGATCAAGGGTATTCAAATGGAGACAGACAAGGTCAGACTCTTGCCTCTTGCTCTTTGCAGATGACATGATGTTATACCTGGAAAACTCCAGAGACTCAAGTACAAAGCTCTTAGAACTAAGGAATATAGTAGCATCTCAGGATACAAAACCAATACCCATAATCAGTAGCCTTCATATATGCCAACAGCAGTCAAGCCACGAATAAAATTAAAGATTCTATTCTTTTTATGATAGCATCTAAGAAGGTGAAATGCCTGGGAATATATCTAACAAAGGATGCGAAAGATCTCTATAAAGAAAACTATGAAACCCTGAGAAAAGAAATAGCAGAAGATGTTATCAAATGGAAGAATATACCATGCTTGTTGCTGGGAAGAATCAACATGGTTAAAATGTCCATACCACCCAAAACAATCTACAGATTTAATGCAATCCCCATCAAAGCACTTGAAGATCTCACCCTTTAGCCTTCGCTTGAATGATAAAAATTTGCTTCATATTAGGGGTATACATATTGGATACTTTTTCTTCCATTCTAGAGATACTTTGCTAAGGAGAACATGTTCCAGCTCCATCCATGTCAATATGAAAGAGGAAAAGTCACCTTTCTTCTTTAAGGCTGCATAATATTCCGTGGTATACATGTACCAAAGTTTATTGATCCATTCGTGTATCGTTGGGCTTTTGGGCTTCTTCCATGACTTAGCAATTATGAATTGGGCTGCAATAAACAATCTGGTGCAAATATCTTTGTTGTAGTGAGATTTTTGGTCATCTGGGTATATACCAAGTAAAGGAATTATACGGTCAAATGGCAATTCTATTTTTAGATCTCTGAGTATTCTCCAAACGTCTTTCCAAAGCGGATGTATACTTTCATAAGCCTTATCCGGGACTTTTCTTGACTAACAATACCATCTTCCCAACAACTCAAAGTTCTACAAACTCAGAAAAGTCTTAGCAATCTATATATTTGATGGCGAAGTCCTATGTACCATGGTTTTTATAAATTTGTATATTGTTAGAAGCAAATTTTGAATTTTGATTTGTACTTCATTAAAGAGAGAGAAAGAATTTCTGCACAAAATAGCCTACTGTCTTTGCCGTATTGAAATGACAATTGCTTAGCTGCCATCTTGTGGCAAACAATGCACACTGAAAAAAATTATTCAACATTTCATAGTGAGAGTCAAGATTTCAATTTAAATTTTCTCTTAATGGATGGTTCTCTATATCTTTCACCTGCCTTTACTATTGTTTTCTGGTCTGAGATTTGTTGGCTAGCAGAGTAATTTCGACATTTATACTGCATTAGTTCTTTTACAATGCCTATTTTCCTTTATATGAAGAAAAGAATATTCCACAGGTTAGATGAATATTTACAAATGCACAAGAATGTAACATTGCCCTACTTTAAGATAACCTATGAAGAAGTGGTTGAATGTGACCCCCTACAGTGTTTTAGAAAATGTCAGCAATGTCTCCTTCATTCTGAAGACTACCAATTAGAGACAGTAAAATGAAATCCATCTTCACATTTTTCCCAGTGAGCTCACTGTTCCTAAAGTTGGAAAATTTCAATCTTGAGCCTTATTTATCCATGTTGAGAATAAATTGACTCCCATCTTTCATACACTTTGGTCTGCCCTTGGGTATTCTTATTTATTCTAACCTTTAAATTAGGCCTCACATATTCAGGCCTTTTGTATTTAACTCTAGGTGGAGACTATATAAAAAAAAAAAAGAATGTGCTTCAGAATCCAGGTTGTTTTGCTACTTGTGTTGCTATGCAACCAAGGAAGGCAGTATACATAATTGATTTAATGTACTGGGTGTAGACTCAGACTACCTAGGTCTATATCTTGAATTTTAGCTTTCTCTTTTACTAGATGTTTGACCTTGGACAAGCCACTTAACATTTTCATCCTATACCTTCCACGAATATAAAATGTGAATTATAATTCTATTTATCTCATAGCATTGTTGAAAGGACTAAATGAGTTAATGTAAAGTTCTTTAATAGTGCCTGAGAGTAACTGTTCAAAAAATATAAGCTAATGATATTTTTTTTATTATTTTTTATTGAGTCATAGCTGTGTACAATAATTCAGTCATGGGGTACAGTGTGCGGGCTTCACATACAATCGGAGATATTTTCATCAACCTGATTGATATAACATTCAAGATATTTTCTCATTTACTATGTGAAAACATTTTTGATTCATATTTAGAAGTTTTCTCCTGACCCTTCAAATATGCACCACAAGTGTGATCTCACCCTTTATGCTCTCTCCCCCAACCCTCTCCCGCCCCTTCCCTCCGTCTCCCCTTTCCACATCTTCTTGTGCAATAAATGGGTTGTAGCATTTGCTTGAAAGATATAAATTTGCTTCATATTAGGGATGTATATATTGGATATTTTTTCTTCCACTCTAGAGATAATTTGCTAAGGAGAACATGTTCCAGCTCCATCCATGTAAATATGAAAGAGGAAAAGTCACCATCCTTCTTTAAGGCTGCATAATATTCCATGGTATACATGTACCAAAGTTTATTGATCCATTCATGTATCGTTGGGCTCTTGGGCTTCTTCCATGACTTAGCAATTATGAATTGGGCTGCAATA
>CAUYRH010019290.1:0-22333 GCA_963574655.1 Perodicticus potto
AAAGTTGCTGCCAGGGGTGTCCAGCTATTATTCTTTTCGGCTTCTTGCTGGAAGAAGAAGACTTGTCTTGGGCCACACAGTAAGTACATAAACATTGATGAAAGCTGATGAGCAAGTAAAAGGCCCCTGCATACTTTTCACGGTATCCTCCCCCACAGGGAAGCAAAACAGGCAGAGCCGCCGAGGCCAGACGCCCCTGGGCAAGTATTCTGATGCACAAAACCTGGCCAGGGAGGTGTCAGGAAGGAGCCCTGCCGCCCAGGGGCCAGCAGCCCCAAGGAGGAGCAGGCTCACCTGGCCAGCATTGTGCCCTCTGCCCATGAACACACCTCACCTCCCTGCTGGCCACAGAGACGTCCAGCTAGCCTGAACCCCAGCACGGGGTGTGTGGCCAGCCCCAGGGAGCAAGTACGCAAGGGTAGAGGCCTGCGCCAGCCCCTACACAACCTGAACGCCCAGATGCCCTGCTTGGATTCTCTCCTGGAGGCACCACGCAGCTGTCGAGGCTGTGAGGCAGAGCTGTGTGAAGTCACACCCTTGTCAGGAAGGCAGCCTCCTCTTCCTTTGGGGTAAAAGCACAGTCAGCAGTAGCCTGTGTGCTCCCCTCTGCCCTGTCACCGCCTGCTGCGCCCACAGAGAGCCGCCAGCAGCACCCGGGAACCTGCTCAGCACACACAGCCCCAGGGCTCCCCATGTGACCCCACCCACCAAAGAGCGCACTTACTCAAACCCTGACTGCAAGAGCCTTTCACGCCCTCACCAACAAGGGCCTGCAGGAGGCTCAGCGAGGCCCCCATGGTCTAGACCCCCTGCCATAGGCTGTGGTGGTCCTGAAGCTCAGGAGAGGGGTGGGAAGCCACCAGTCTGGACACCGGCTCCATGTTCACAGCTGAGCCAAACAAAAGATGGCCCCTCTCTGCACCTCATCCTCAAAACAGGAATCATCTCTGCCCTTCCAGGGTTGACGTTAAGTATGGCGTGCAAACAGGAGGAAGAGCAGAAGAGGGGCCCCAACGCCCCACCGTTTCCTTTGAGGTCCTGCTCTCAGGGAGCCCAAAGACGGGGGTGGGGGGGATTCTGTGCTGGGGACTGGAGTCCAGCAAAGCGAGACCCTGTGGGTATCTCTACACAGGACCATATGCAGGGAAGGTGTCAATGCCGCGCCAATGAGAGGCATTGTGCCTGGGCACGTCCTGTCCTCCCCAGCGCAGAGCCGTGCTCAGTACAGAGACGCCAGCACTTCGGAGAGCACACAGGAGCTGGTGTGCAGGGAAGTGAGGGGCAGTCGGGGCAGGTCACACTGTGTCCCAACAGGCCTCGGGGCCAGGGAACGGAAAGGACTTTCCAGAAAGAGTCAACAAAATGAACAAGGGCCCAGGGGCTCAGCAGCTGAGAGGAGGGTCCCAGGGAAGCACCGACCCCTTGGTGGGTGGGCCGAGGACTGAGCAGACTGGGTGCCAAGGAGGGTGTGGGGGAGAAGAGGGGGGAGGGGACGCCTACAAGAGAACAGGCTGCTGCAGACACAGTGAGATTCCAGCCGCCGAGACATCACAGTGTCACCTGAAAGCATCCCGGGTCCCAGGTGGCTCAACCTTTGTTTAATGTAACATTCAAATAACAAAAACTAGCTGCCACCCCCCAAAAAGAAAAAACTAGTTTTTAAAAATAACCGAGTTGTCTCCCCCGGTCTCCCTCTACCTCCCAGCTCTCTCGTCCGCTGCCAAGACACACACTGAACTCAGGCGGAAACACACAACACTCCTTAAAACCCTCCTCGCACATCCCTGCCACTCCCCAAATTCCAGACTCGCAGCAGCTGCGAACAATCTGGGATTTTCCTTCCTGCTCTTAAGAACGCCTCACGGGGCCCGGGGTGGCCAGGACCCTCCTGCACACACCCTGTGTCCCCTGTGCCTCCCCATCCTCTTGGCTGCTGGGGCCCTGGCCTGGCCTGTGCACCCCCGCCCCTCAGTCCCCAGGTGGTCACCCGAGGGCTCCAGTGTCACGAGAAGGGGCCAGGTTCTGAGGGCCTTGAAACCTACACAAGTGGGGGCCTCCCTGAGAAAAAGGACACAAAATTATGGACACAAAATGAGGTAGAAATGGGAACAATTATCTGGAATAGAAAAGAAATTACAACAAATTATGGGTACTCAAAAGCTGAGAAACACAGTAAGAGCAACAAAACAGGAAAAATAACACTTTTGCTAATTAAATGCCTGGTGATGACTGGCATTTTGAAATATTTCCTATAGAGTAGAAAAATAATCAAGTCGTGTGAATTTTATTGCTTTTTTGTTTTATGATTGGTCATTTAGAAAACTTTCTTTGGTGACCCCCTGGAAGCTCGGGCTGTGGTCAGATGTAGTAAGGCCTGTCTGTGGGTGTCTCGCGCAGGCTGGCCTGCATCTGGGGGGGTCTCTGCTGTACCCCGCTTTGAGAATCTCCCCTGTGGTTGAACCTTTTGCTGACTTTTCAAACATCCACATGTCCATGCCCCACCCCACTGTGAACAGAGCCCCAGGGACTGTGGGTGGCACTCCCGCCCAGTGCTATGGCCGGTCCACAGGCCCATTCTGTGGGACGGCTCACAAGGCCCAATAGGCTGGGGACAGCCAGCTCCACCACTGACCAGCACTCTGCACCCGTCTGCAGCTGTCCCGCTGCAGGCACTTAACTCTCTGTGACTCACGGCAATTGTCCACAAATACAGAAGCTACTCCTGGATAAAGCTTAGGCCGAGGAGCCATTGGAAAAGCTGAAATGAGTTTGCGGAGCAAGACACGCTGATTTAGACAGCCGTGAAGACCGACCAGCTGCCGTGCTTCTCACTTCCACTCACCCTGTAGCTGATGAAGCCCCTTTGAGAAGCATGTGGAGGGCTGGACACAGCAGAAATTGATTCTCTGGCAGTCACAGAGGCCAGAAGTCACAGGCAGGGGGTCAGCAGGAAAGGGATGCCCTCACTTTACTGAGGCCCGCTGGGGTCTGGATGCTCGTGTCCCCGAATTCATCTGCAGAAATCCACTGCCCCGGGCAGGGGATACATGAGGACATCGAGCCCCTTTGGGAGTGACCGGGTCCTGAGGAGGGTACACTCGAGAAGGGGACCAGCACCCCTCAGACAGAGCCCAGAGAGCACCCACCCCTTCCCAGTGGAAGACACAGCTAGGCAGTGCCGTCTGGGGACCAGAGAGCCGCTCTGCCCGACACCACGGCGGCCGGCACCCCATCTGGCCTTGCCACCTCCAGCACTCAGAGATGCGCCTGCTGCCCGGAGCTGCCCTGAGCTGCCCAGTCTGCAGCATGTTCAGTACAGCAATAGACGGATGAAGACAGGCCCCTCCTGGGAGTCCTGGAGTGGGGGTCCAGGACAGAAGGTGCCGAGCAGGGGACAGTGTGGCACCTCCAGTCCCTCCAAGGAGGGGAGAGTGTGGCACCCCAGTCCCTCCAGTGGCTTTGCTGTCTCTGCCCCACACCTGAAAAGCCAAGTCAGCTGAAAACCTGGGTCTTCTCTCCTGGGGAGCACGGGAGTCAGACAGGGACATGGTGGTGTCCAGGCTGGTTCCACAGAGACAGCAGGAGAGAAGGGGCCGGAGTGGATGGGCTAAGCCCCGGAGAAGACTGGGTGGAGGTGGGACCTCGGTGCAGTGGGGAGACCACGAGAACGTGTGTTTGGAGTCAGTAGGCAGAGGCACCTGACCCACGTGGTCACAGGGCAGGGGACCAGTGGACATCGTGCAGGTGGTCCCGCCCCCCTCCCCCCCCAGGGCAGCCCCTGTGGCTCCTTCCTGCTCCTTACACCTGTTCACCTCCTGGCTTCGTGGAGCTCCACCGACAGGGAGTTCATATTTTCCAAAGCAAATGTGGAGGTACGGGCCGACTCTGGACCCAGGTCGGGGGAGTCTGAGCCAGACACGGCAGCACCGTTGGCCACTGCTTTGGGTCCGTCACTTGGCATTTCTCAGCCTCGGTTTCCACATATTAAAATAAGGGGGCGTGGAAGTGAGACGGCTTCTTGTTCCTTTTAATTCTTCAGAGTTTTCCTCAGAAATCTGATCTCCTAAGGAGTGAGCATATAATTTTTAGAGACGCAGCTTACCCATCTTACAGAGTCACGTCAGCACAGACGCCAGACGACAGCCAGGAGGTAGCTTCGGCAGCACACAGCGCTTCAGCCCCAACCCCCCAGAGAGTTGCCAGCGGGTCCTGGAGT
Source organism: Perodicticus potto (assembly GCA_963574655.1). Lineage (NCBI taxonomy): Eukaryota > Metazoa > Chordata > Mammalia > Primates > Lorisidae > Perodicticus > Perodicticus potto. The sequence continues at coordinate 4,217 of CAUYRH010019290.1, forward strand.
TAGCGACCAGGGATGGGTGAGAAATTAAGTTGTTCCTTCCTCTGAAAATATAAAGTGGTAACTGAAATTCTAAAAATTATCCATTCTTCCCTTAGCATTTAATCATCTGGGTGCTTTCAAAGCGTGTCATTATCGGCAATCATTTCCATTAGAGATTCTGCAGTGTCCCTGCAATGTGGCCCGGCCGCCTGCCCATTTGTGCAGAGGCCAAAACCAGTCAGAGAAAACGAGTAACAAAAATTGGAGCTTTAAAAACCCCACATATCCCCTTTTCCTGGTCTGAAGCTGAACGAGAACCCAGGAGTCCACAACCAGACAGGCCCTGCCCATCTCTGGGTGGGCTCTGGGGACAGGGGTTAACTACATCACCACCACTGAACGCTGATGCCCAGGGGACACTGGGACACCACATTACCACCTGCACTGAACGCTGATGCCCAGGGGACATTGGGACGCCACGTCACCACCACCACTGGACACTGACGCCCAGGGGACACTGGGACACCACATTACCACCTGCACTGAACGCTGATGCCCAGGGGACACTGGGACACCACGTCACCACCGGCCACTGAACACTGACGCCCAGGGGACACTGGGAGGCCACGTCACCACCACCTGCACTGGACACTGACGCCCAGGGGACACTGGGACACCACACCACCACCACCACTGGACACTGACGCCCAGGGGACACTGGGACGCCACGTCCCCACCACTGGACACTGACCCCCAGGGGCCTGCTCATGCCACACTCACACACTCCATCTACTGCTGATCTCCTACTGGGAGGCTGTTCTGCTTTGAGGCTGGGCTCGGGGACCCTGTGGTACCCACGGTCAGGACTCCCCTGACGGTGGAGTTGCAGGGGATACTCTGCTCGCAACTCCTGTGTGTGTAACTTGTGAGGGGCCCACATGTGCTGCCGTCCTCTGAGGGGCTCCTCGGGGATCAGCTCTCCTCATTTCAGCTTCCCCTCTTGTCCACCACGAAAGCCGAGAGTGAGCTGACCCAAAGTCCTGGGTCAGAAGACGCTGTTCGTGGTCCTAGCCCGTCTCTTCCTTCAGACGTCCCGTGTGAGCCTCTGGTTGATGTCTTTTATTAAACAAGATCTTTTTACAACTGAATGTCACCATCTGGTAACCTTGAGACCATTCTTTTGGGTACAAACAACCAAATCACATTATTTGAACCTGTTAGGTAGGATCCCTCTTGTAGTTCTGCCCTGCACCCCAAAGGTGTGCCATATACCCCTACAGTATGCCCATTCTTTGGGAGCACCCCCAATCCCTCTCCCTTCTCCCCCCTCCCTTATTCCCTCTGCCCCCAACTTGAACTGAAATGAGTTTTTCTGCTCTGCAGGTCAGTTCTCCAGTAACACCTGTCCTCCCACCCCGCTCGGAAGGGACGCACCCCCTCCCCCACGCGCTCAGCAGGCTCCGGGCCATGCACCCCTAAATGAGCTCTGCCTCGTCCTCTCTGCACTATCAGGAAGCCTGTGTGTGCTCTCGGCCTCAGCATTGTGTTCTACTTGGGCAGCTAAGTCTATCTTCACCCCTGAAGTTATTTACAGGTTTTAGTCAACACCTTAAATAACAGAGAAAATTATCCTGCTTTATGGTTATTTGAAGGTGCAAAAACTTTCTTTCAGCAATTTTTATTTGCGACTTGGCTTTCAGACTCCCAGAAGCCATCTCTGGCTGTGCGGCTGTGCCGCTGTGGGCCTGAGAGGCTCACCTGTCCTCTCCCTAACTGCTGGCCACCGGCCAGCACCCTGCTTGGCCCAGGGACCCTCAGGCTCACCAACCCCTTTCTTAGGAGCCTCACAGATTCCCTAATAAATAAAATATTGCATTTTAGCATTTTAAATTACCTAAGTAGTCATTTAGTATAAATTCTGGTGTTACCCCAAATAAACTGTGGGATTATTTTTCTGATTATAAAAATGAGCACTGTTCATGTGCTGACAAGTTTTTAGATTTTTTTTTTAAGTAATACTTTGCCTGCTTCAAAACTTAAAACTGCCAGAGGATACACGTGGCAGCGCCTGCCTCCTCCTGTTCTCCTCCACAGTTTCCTTTGCGAGAGGCGACCGTGCCGCAGCTGTGCAGGTGTCCCCCAGGAGATGTTTAGCCATGACAATAGTTAAACATACGTCACACACAGTCTTAAAGAAGAAAACGACAACCGCCCATGCCCTCGCCCCCGGGGACATGGGCGTCTTCCCAAGGCATCATAGTTTGCCAGCGGCCCGTCAGCAGCCAGACGCCCCCCTCTCACTTTCACTCTTCTCTGTCTTAATTAAGGCTCTGCCGTGAGCACAGTTGCCACAGCTTGACGGGACTCAGTCCTCGGTGTCTCTGTTTGCTTTGCTCAGCCGTGGAAGCCGCTGTGGCTCACGTCTCTATTTGCTCTCATGTGCGCGCTGTGCATCATCACATCGGCAATGTGTGCAAATTACAGAGCCTTCCCTGAAGTCAGCGGAAATCTTCCCCAGCCAAACCTCCTGAGGTTGATTCCGAAGAGTGAAGGTCCCTATGTCCCCCGCAAACCAACACCACTTAGCTCCAGGTGACTAGAAAATAAAGAAATTCTCAACTCTGCTCTAGACAATGCTAAAGCACTTTCGCTCAATGAAAAAAATGTACAGCAGTGAAGATGAGGCAATCACATCCTCGTGCAGCAAACAGGCGAGCCCACAGCAGGTGCCAAGCAGGAGCATGCAGTGTGTCTGCACTCGGCGAGCTGAGCCACCCCAACCAGGAGGCAAAGCGAGAGAATAAGGGCAGTGTGATGTGTAAAGAGCGCAGTGATATTGTCGCCAGGATGAGGGTGGTGGCTCCTCTGCCCCCGGTTTGTGACCCAGGCCATACACGGGATAGCGACCTTCTGCTCACTGACCTTGGCATGGGAGGACGCTTTTCACCTTGACATTCTTCTAAAACAAATTCAGAAAAACAAAAAAAATGAAAACACAACCTCTGGCTTTAGAGGAATCCCAGATAATTCACAGAGAAAAGTTGTGAAAGAGGAGATAGAGGCAGATAAAAGAGCCTGTTACAGGGCAAAACCTGTGCCTCAAAGGAGTAGGGCACTGGCCCCATATGCTAGAGGTGGCAGGTTCAAACCCAGCCCTAGCCAGAAATTGCAAAAGAAAAAAAAAAAGAACCTGTTACAGCTATTAGGAGCTGTTTAAATCTTTCACTGTTTGGGCCCTGGAACCTTATTCATTTTTTATCACAGACAGCTTTAATATTGAACTTTAATTTCTTTGGAGGGTTTTGATCAATAAGTTTCAATATTGTATTATACCATTACCTTGATCTTATCAGTCCAAGTTCCCTTAAGCCAACTAAGAATGTTAGAGAATTCAATTGAATTACCAATAATAAAAATCATCCAGACGGATTTTTAAACTTCTCCCTAAAATTTTAAGTCAAACTCTTTCTTTAGATGGTAAGATTTTCACATTACTTGGGTGGCACAGCTGGTCACCCCTGAATGCTTTTGGGGGTGACCATGTCCACCCCACTGTGCCAGCCCTGTACTGCCACAGCTTTCTGGTCATTTCCAGCCCAAGTTCAGAAGTTAGATTTCCTCATAAAACCAACACTGATAATTCAACAAATAATAGCTACAGGAAAATGTAGAGAAAAAAATGCATAATTTGACCAAGTTTGATAAATCATGCCATGACCCCACGATTTTTGTATTCTGTGATCGATTGCAGGAATAACGGGGAAGGGGTAAGGGTTCTTCCAGAGTTCAGCAAAGCCCCAGTCAGAGATGACTTTGCCAGAGCGATCACTGACCTTATATGTGGATCTTATATGTGGCTAGCCCTTGATCTGGAAGTGCAGGACAAGGACGGCAGGTCAGCCTACTGCCCACGTCACCCGCTGCGCAGGTGCTGTCTTGTAGTTTCACGGAGCTTTCAATTTGCTCCATTTTCATTTTGCAACTTAGTTCATGTAAGAGAAATGCCCCTACTGAAGCCTCCCATAGTCCCGGCCCTTCTGTGAGCACTTCCACGCAGGGTCACTTGTCTCCAGGGAGGGGACAGGACACCAGATCCTCTCCCCTCCCTGGGCCTGATGTGGTGGCCTCCGCCTGGACTCAGTCCGTGGACACTTTCCTACACCTGATCCACCACCTTTTCAGCCTCCGTCTATACCCGCTCTTCCTTGGGAGGTAGAGGGCAAGTACGGGGAGGGGCTAGATTGTGACCCATTGAACTCCTTTGGGGGCATTTCAGCAAATTTGGGTAATTTACTTCAACAGGACTGCACGCTCCTTCTTTGTAGCTCAGAATATGGGGGTTTAGAGTCCTTCTGGCACCCGGCACCCAGGCGTCCCACTTGGCGTGAGAATCCCTCCAGGACCGTGGAGAAGCCTCAGGGTGCCCTTCCCGGGCACTTTGCGTGCTGTCCCCATCCCTTTCCCCAACCGCTCTGGAAACAGACCACGCGCCGAGGGCATACCAGATGGAAGTGGCTGGTAACCAGCTCAGAGTTTTCTGCCAAACAAGGACAATTAAAGCTCAAATGTCCAGATAAACCCCTGGGGCAGACCCCAGGCCTATCCGAGAGTCATTTCTGTGAAGCCCTGGAAAGCCCAGTGTCCGTTACCAGAGTCCCCACAGTTACGACGTTGTGGGGGGAGAAACCTATCGTAAGACTCAGACCTCCCTGTGAAACAGCTGGTCAGACTCTCGAGCAGCAACAGGCCAGCGTGGGCCGGGGAGGTCCCTGTCACGCTCACGAGCCTGCAGATGGGCCTCGGTGCCTCTGTCGGGAGATCTACCTGGTCCTGGGTGCAGGTGGCAGGCTGGGTTTAGACTCAGACTCCAGACCAGCATTTTTTTCAGGAGCACCAAGCCTACACCACACATAGGCTCACATAAAGCTCCAGGTCACATTCCCGCCACTCACGCTGTGATCTCAGCAAGTTGAGGGACCAACACAGAGTTGAGGCGGGGCAGGGGGGAGTACAGTGTGCTGCAACTCAACCAGCGGTGTTGTCACAACTGAGCTTCCCAGGCCACTGCCAGCTCGATGTTCAACCACAACACAAATAGATACAAATAGAAGGGCACCAAGCAGGAGGCAGGTGCCCTTGAACTCTGTATTGGGAGCTGTCCACCCACACAAACGCTGGGGCAGAGGAAGGTCATCCTTAGCTGGGGCTCGAGGGACAGCCACAAATTCACCAAAGAGCAGTCAGGGTGTCAGGGAGGCCTCTGGGGGGTGGGGGTGGGGTGTTCCCAGAGTCACCTTCCTCACCATGAAAGCAGGGATCATGCTACGTAAAATTCCACAGAGAAAATTACACGAGCCCTCCACAAACATTTAATTCTTTCCTGTGTCTTCTGAGTATTAGGAAGAATCACCGTGAAAACTTAATTTTGCTATATATGTAAGAGATGAATTTATTTGCATATCTTTTAATTTCACTTTTCAACCTAATGTCCCCGACCAAACTGCTCATTAGTACTGGTTTTGAATTTAAGCAAATTCACCTGAAGTGACTAGTGGGGAGCTTCTGAACACAGAGGTCAGAGGTCAGGCTCGTTCCCTGCATCGCGATGGCTGTGTGAGTTCCGCGCTGTTATTTCACCTCTCTGCGAATATTTTCTAATACCCTCCTCACGGAACGGAGGACGTGCCCCCCAGCACGTGGCAGCTCAGTGACAGCCCGTGCTGTCATCAGGACTCCAGACCACTCCACTTCTGTGTTCAAAATTGCTCTTATTCTCCTTATTATGTTGTGTATTATTTTAGGATATCCAATTGTAATAACATTCATATAACTAAATTAAGCAAATGTAATAAACCAAAGCTGCCTACACATTTTTCATGATACCTTCGCCATTTTTCCAGAACTTTTTTAATGTTCCATATGCAAAGGAGAACACAACACCGAAGGGATAAGTTATCTGTGCGAAAACTCGTCTTGTCCTGAGGAGCTCAATCACCTCCACCGCGGGGGTGACACTCATGTTTGCTGAGGCTCCAGGCAACAGAAAGAGCTGCTCAAGACACACCGGGGACCACACCCCCGTCTCGGGTCTCCCGGCCTCCGCGGTCCGGCCACCCGCCCGTCACTGCCACATGTGCTCACCACAAGGTGGCTCTGAGCGAACAGAGGCTGCTGAAGAGAAACAAGAGGGAAGGAAAGGAAGGGGGAGAAAGGAGGGCGGGAGGGCTCCCTGCTTTCTGTCGCTAGCTATCAGGACATATGCTGCATTTTTCAGCATTTGAGATGAAACAAATCAGCCACAATCTGAGCGCTGGTTCTGTGAGCAGGCGCTTGGCAGCACTTCTCGGGGGCAGAAGACGCGCTGGCGAGGTCTGCAGCTCCAGGAGGACACGTGGTGTGAGCTGAGGAACGCCGAGCAGAGCTTGTCGCCAGAAAAGCCCTCCTGCGCGGATGTGGTGGCAGGAGCAGGAGATAGGAGAGCATGTTCATGTGCTCATATGTGTGCCCGCGTGTGTTCCCGTGTGTGTGCCCGTGTGTGTTCCCGTGTGTGTGCGCCTGTGTGTGCACCGTGTGTGTGAGCCCACGTATGTTCCCGTGTGTGTGTGAGCCTGTGTGTGCACCGTGTGTGTGTACCCGTGTATGTTCCTGTGTGTGTGTGAGCCTGTGTGTGCACACGTGTGTGTGCACCCATGTGTGTTCCTGTGTGTGTGTGTGCACCTGTATGTGTTCCTGTGTGTGTGTGTGTATGCCCATGTGTGTTCCTGTGTGTGTGCACGCCTGTGTGTGTGCCCATGTGTGTCCCCATGTGTGTGTGCCCATGTGTGCACCTGTGTGTGTGTGCACGCCTGTGGGTGTTCCTGTGTGTGTGCACGCCTGTGTGTGTGCCCATGTGTGTTCCTGTATGTGTGCCCATGTGTGCACCTGTATGTGTTCCTGTGTGTGTATGTGTGTGCCCATGTGTGTTCCTGTGTGTCAGTGTGCGCCTGTGTGTGTTCCCGTGTGTATGCCCGTGTGTGTGTGCCCATGTGTGTTCCTGTGTGTGTGTGCACCTGTACGTATTCCTGGGTGTGTGTGTGTGTGCCCATGTGTGTTCCTGTGTGTGTGTGCATGCCTGTATGTGTTCCTGGGTGTGTATGTGTGTGCCCATGTGTGTTCCTGTGTGTGTGTGCACACCTGTGGGTGTTCCTGTGTGTCGGTGTGCGCCTGTATGTGTTCCTGTGTGTGCGTGTGTGCACCTGTGTGTGTTCCCATGTGTATGCCCGTGTGTGTGTGCCCATGTGTGTTCCTGTGTGTGTGTGCCCATGTGTGTGTGCCCGTGTGTGTGCGCCTGTGTGTGTCGAGCTGCAGGGGGATCAGTGCTGCCGACTTGTGTGCTCCAGGATGGAAAGGAGTGGAAAATGGAGTGGAGAAAAGTTGAACATCGCACCACAGAGGCTTTGCGGGGTCGGTGTTACAACTCGGGTGAGGACTGCCCTCCTCGGAAGAGCCCCTGAAAAGCGCACACACGAGTAACTTCCCACACGTCTGGCACGCCCTCATTGGCGTGCACACGTGCCGGGCTCCGGCCGCAGGGCACAGGGAGATAGCCCACCAGACCATCCACTCTAGGGGGAGGGTGGAAGGAGAGTTGGAACCAAAAAATTAGGAGGAAGATCTCATGATGGCCAACAGTGTCCCAACCTCTACTGCCACCACCATGGACACGGCTGCCTTCACCTTCCTCCAGCTGCCACACTGTCCCCAGGACCTCAGACAATAGGAAAGTAGACAGACAGCAAATGTCTTGAACATGAATTGCAGTTCAGAGGGAAAACGGGCAGACAGCCAGAGTGATGGAATCCACACTGTGTTGGAACCACCGGGCAGGCTGGACGAGCTGATAGGAAATCACGTGGCAGCCGCACACACCAGACCCCCAACAGGGGAAAGCAGAAGGCCAGCAGGAAAGCTGGACTCAAGCCCAGTCTGCAAAGAAAACTGACCTGAGGAGATGGAGGGAGCCCCCGCTCCTTCCAGTGAGAGTATACTGATTGTATTCCCCAGGGAAAGCAGGGCAGGGGCTGTGCCATTCGACAGGAAGAAAGGGAAGGGCACAATGGGGACGGAAGGGACTGGGCATCTGGTCAGATCCTGGCCAAGGGGGATGCGGGTGTGTGCAGGGCGCAGAGACGCTGGTAGCAACACTGAGGGCTGAGTAGGCTGTGGAGCTGCCATGAAGCTAGCCATGGAACAGGCCGTGGAGCAGGCCGTGGAGCTGGCCGTGCGCATGGTGATTTGGGCCAGATGGTGGCTCTGAGCACAGGTGCACTTCTGACGTGCTATGAGGATTTGTGGCACATATGGGACAAAGGCCTGTCACCCCCATCCTCTCCCCTTGACTTCAGAGACATCGTGCCATCTTCTGCCTTTCCTGCGTCTCCAGACACCTGTTCTTTGATTTCTCCAGGATCCGACTTCCTCTGCCTGGCTATTAAGGTCAGGACACCTAAGGTTTGGTCCTCACCCTGCACTCTTTGCCCGAGAAACTTCACTGATGACAACGACCCCAGTCAGTCTTTAAACAAGGTGACTGCCAAGCTCCCAGGTCCAGCCCATTGCCTGTTGGCTCAAGTCTGTGCCTGTAGCACTGTGAGGCCTGCGTCCTGGAGACACAGCGCGATCAACACACTCAGGTGGAAGAGTAAAGCGTCCCCTGACTCCACCCCAGGACACTGCATCTAGCAGTGCAGCACCAGGGGCTCCAGAACACAGCGTCTCGGTCGGCTCCAACGGCCACCAGCCCCACCTGGCTTCAGCACCCACCTCCTGAGCGGTCCTCTTTGTCCCCACAGCCAGCACCCCCACTGCGTTCTCCACACCCTCAGGTCCTCCTCGAGATCACCATGCTCCCTCCATGTCACTGTCACGTTACTCCTCCCAGACAAGTGCCAGAAATGCAATGATTCCATGGTGGACATAGGCCTCCCCTCCCCCAACACCCACAAGGGACCACTCAGACTGCCCAGTCAGGCTCCTGGGTGATGGGTGCTGTGGCCACTTTGCAAGGACCATGGATATTATTTCAAGGTGGGCACAAGTTCTGAGACAAGCACTTCAGATTATTTAAGCTAAGCCCTGAGATTTCCTTTTCTATTAACTATCAAGAAAGTGGACTTTTTCTTGCCTGCTGGCCAAGAACAACAAAGCATCCAGCTCAGATGGCCGCTCAGGACAGGGACACAGAACCCACCAGACCTGGGGCTAGATACTCACCCAGCTCTCCTGGCCCATTTAGTTCCACAAGCTAATGATCCACGAACTTCATTTCCTAAGCTGGTCTGCCATAGGTTTTCTGTAAAATAAAGCAGAAGCACCTACCGCAGTTAACACGGTCCTGCTCACTCCAAACCCTCTGGGTTAAATGTGCCAATGGCCTCCCATCACTCATCACTCTTAGGACAGAAACCAAAATCCTTAATGTGGCCTCCAAGGTCCTGCTCCCCAACCCCCACCTCCTTCCAGAGAGGCGTCTGTGGCAGACTCTCAGAATCCTGAGCCTCTCCCTCAGAACAATTTTAACATTTATAATTAAATGTTACACGGCCTGTTTTATTGTCTGCCTTCTGCCCTGGTGGCAAAGCGTGCAGGTCACTGAAGATGCGGGTTTCTGCTCACAAGTGTGTTTCTAGCACCTGCCACAGGGGCACATGGTAGGTGCTAAAAATGACTGTTGAGGGGATGGATGGACAGATGGACAGAGGGCGGATGGATGGATGGATGGATGGGCAGGTAGACAGGTGAGGGGCTAGATACATTGTCATGAATTCCGGAGTTAGGGGCCAGAGATAAGAGCAATGAAAAGTTTTGAGCTTGAATTACTAAATGGAGATGGTACCTTCGAGTGGGGAGGAGAAAGCTGGGCACAGGGGTGGTATTTGCATGTTGCTGCTATTTAAAGGAGGGGGCACCAAGTGAGTCAGAAGTCTGGAGACAAGCCCACAGTACCCCAGCACTGAGGGAAAAGCTGCTCGCATGCTCGTCATCAAGTAAGAAGACTTCAGATAATTTCAGCTGACCACACGCTCCGGTATACAAGCCCTAATCCACTGCTAAACCTGCCTTTGTCCTAAGCGTCCCCTGGCCCTGTCCTGGCCCCATTTGGGCTGCCTGCCCTGGGCATGGCACAGCTATCCTCTGCAAAGGGCCATCTCTCCAGGGCTTCACTGAACCCAAACAGGAAAGGCCTATGATTTTATTTAATGAAGATGAATGTGGAAATCTAGCATATGTACCAACGAATAGCTAAAAAAAGTGCTTTTGTTCAACTGAAAAGGACAAATTGTGAAGGCTTGGTATTCTTAAAGGTGAGGGGATAACACAGAACTTGAGACAATAAATATTGCAAAGTTAAGGTAAAAATAAAATACCCAGACCTAATTATATTCAGTGGTGTTTTTGATGCAACCTAATTAAATTAATTTAATTTCCCTTGGCAATATCTTTGTGACCTATTATTTCTGATTATTCAAAAATAGGCCACCCAGCATGGTGGCTCAGGTCTATAATCCCCAACCTATGAGAGGCTGAGGTTGGTGGCCTCCAGTTGAGGCCAGGAGTTTGAACACTCTGGGCAACATAGTGAGACCCCATCGCTACTAAAAATAAAAAAATTACCTGATCCTGGTGTGCACGCCAGCAGTCCTAGCTACTCAGAAGGCTGAGGCAGGAGGATTCCTGGAGCCCACAAGTTTGAGATCAAAGTGAGCTTTGATGAAGCCACAGCTTTCCTGTCTGGCCAATAGAGTAGGACTCTGTGTTTTATAATAATAAGATGTTTTAAAAATAGGTGCTTGCAAAGTAAATTTTTAAAAATATTCTATACAATGAAAAATACTTATGTTAACACTTTTATGTCTAATTCTTTTCTAGTAGGATTTTTATCTTAGTAATGGCTATTTTTAAAATTTGAGACACGTGAAAAATATTACATGACATACCATTCTTCTTGAATATAGTTCATATTTATGTTTGTTGGAGGTACACACAGAAAACAGAAATCTTTGATGCATCAAAAGAATAACAGACACAGGCAAACAGAAAACAATGCCTCCAAAGGATTCGATTATCTGTAATTTCTTGTTGCAATATAATTGCTTCAGGATCGCTAATGCTTCACCCCCAATCTCTCCCGATAGGTTCTCCTTAGAAGCCACACGTTAAAACTGAAAAGGAAGAGTTCCTAGGAAATAAAAATGCATACAGAAAGCTATTTGGCAAACTGCTTATGGCTGGAGCACAGAAATTGGCAAATGGCAAATTAATTATTAATTAAAATAAACAGACAAACTGTTCCACTCAGCAATGGAGGCCAGAGGAGTGAGGTGGTGCCCAGCCGTGACCAAGGGTGGAATTTTAGACTCTAATCTCATTTTGACTCCTCCTCAGTCTGATCATAAGATTCAGCATTGCAGCCAAGCATGGGGCATTCTAGAAAAGAAGACGACCCTCCCATCATTCCTTGCAGCTAATAGTATGGCTTGAACTATGGCCCCCAAATTTATACGTTGAAGCCCTAAACCCACAAGGATGGGACTTGGAGGCGGGGTCTTTGGGAGGTGATCAGGTTTAGGTGAGGTCCTGAGCACAGGATCCCATGAGCAGAGTGTCCCTGGAGGCAGGGGAATGGTCTGGGCTCATCTCTGTACCTGTTTGCATCTGGGAACGGTGGCCATGTGAGGGCGCAGTGGGGAGCTGCCACCTGCAGCCAGGTAGAGGGAAGTGGCTGACCCCTCTTGCCAGGTCCTCACTGGACCCTGCCAGCACTCCGCCCTCCAGACCTATGAGAAATAAACTCCTGCTGTTTGAGCCGCTGGGTCTGTAGCCCTTTATTATGGCAGCTGAGCCGACAGAAGCGCCAAGGATCCGGCATGTGTGTGAAGACGCTGTGACAACAGTCACCCCTCCCCCACGGATGCACTTTCTAGGTTTCAGTCACACAAGGTCTACCAAGGCCCAAAAATACTAAATGGAAATTCCAGAAATAAACAATTCTTCACCTTTAAATTGCATGTCATTCTGAGTACCCGGTGAAATCTCTAGCCATCCCACTGACCTGCCCAGGGTATGAACCCTCCCTCTGTCCATCTGTGGCACCTGCGGTTAGTGGCAGGAGCCATCTGAGTCACCAGAGCAATGACTGTCATGGTGTTGCAGCACCTGTGTTCAAGTGGCCTTCTTTTACCACTAGGTAAAACACTAGTGAAATGGCCCCAAAACATAAGCTTGGTGATGCCGGTCATTTGGACGTGCCAAAGCGAAGCCAGAGGTGCCTTCTGTGAGGGAGAAGAGGAAAGTCCTCTACTTAATAAGGAAGGAAAACATGTGCTGAGTTTGCTCAGACTGTGGTAAGAGCAAATCTTCTACCTATGAAGTTGTGGAGAAGGAAAAGGGAATTCATACTGGGTTTGCTCTTGCATCTCAAGTTGCAGAGTTACAGCTGGGATGTGTGGTGAGTGCCCGGGAAAGAGAGAAGAGGCTGTGGGTCTGTGGGAGGGGGTCTGTCCCCCTGCGGGGGACAGGACTGTGTTCTGACTGATGGGCACTGGGCTCAGCACTGTTTGAGATTCCAGGGGTCCCTGAGGACACTGGAGTGCATCTCCCTGGGAAGAAGAAGTGTGGGGGTCTGCTCGGAAGTGGGGTACACAGCTCCTGCCCTTCTTCCTTTTTCTGGCTGAAATGCTGAAGTGGGGCCCCTGCCTGAGACAGGAAACAGTGTCTGGGTTGTCTGAGAAAGGAGTCAGGGGCCGATGCCTGAAGCTCACGGGGTCAACAGGACAGCCCTGGGCTGCTGCCCAATGATCGTGTCTCAGACTCTGGTGTGTGTGAGTGTGTGTGCGTGTGTGTGTAAGCGTGTGTGAGCGTGTGTACGCACCCACCACTCATAGCCAAACGCAGTCCTAACCAACACGTGACCCAAGGCCTGGGCCTTCGGATTCCTGATGAGCCCTCCTCTTGGCCCGTGGTCACTGCCCTGGAGCTTGTCTGGGATGGGGCTCAGGTCTCAGCAGGACAAGGCCTCACTTTGCTCTTAGGATATGAGATTTCCAGGATGGCAGAGCCACTCGGCAATCCAGCTGAGTGTGTACATGCGTGTATATACGTATGTGTATATATAATGGTAGATTAGTATGTAAATGATATAAATAAAACAATTTCATATCAATATTTTTATCCTCCATTAACAAAAAAACAAGGTGACAAATGTCTGTGTATTCCAAATGGATTAGACTTCAGAACCAACTAATTCCAACAAAGAGTCAAAGCAAACTGTGGTTTGCTGTAATTGGCCGAGCTGGTAACCGTAGACCAGGATATGTATTTACAAAGAAAGAGAAGTCAGAAGCTTAAAATAACTGTGTGTGGGCTCCAGGAAAATCCTAAAATTGTGAAGCAGTGTGCCAGTCAGACAGGTTTGGGTTGTGTGGAGAAAGCTTTAAATTCCTCTCTGTCCTCCGAGCACCAAGGACCCACTTTCAGTATAGAAGGATCAAAGCTCGTGGCAGAGAGGCTGATATTAGGGTGAACATTTACTAAATGAGCTGAGCAATTCGTGCTGGGCCCCCAAACCCCCAAGACAGATCTTCTTCTTTATAACTTGCCAGAATTTCCCTTTAATTATCAGAAGTTGAACCAGACCAATAGTGATAAGTTAAATATTTTTCTGACGTCCAAACGCGTCCAGAACACTTCTGGGGAAGCACATTAGCCAGGATACTCCTTGTGTCCCTAAACTGGGAGCAGGGGCTGTGAGCTGACCATGCATGACGCAGTTGCCACGTTCAAGTGAGTCCAGACTTTCTGAAATGTGTTTCTTATGGGCAACCCAGGGCATTCCATAACCCAGCCCGGCCCACGGCTCAGCTACCCACCCCCTGCTCTGGGACACGCCACAGTGCCCGCTGGAGCCCATTGTTACATTTTGGAGGATTTGCCAAACTAGTTGTGAATCACAGGCATGATGAAGTAATGTAGAACTGAACACCGATCCAACCCCTGCAGCTACATGAGAAGCAAAAACGAGCCCAGTTGCAGCTGCTGTGCAGACCCTGAGAGGCTGCACTTGATCGATATGGTTTGCACGAAGCATGAAGTCATTAGGAGTCGATTCCGTCCATTTAACGATAAACTTGCTGAGAAAAGAGAGTGGGTTGGAAGGTGGCTCCATTTGTCAAATCTCAGTGAATGGCACCAGAGGAGAAAGTTTAGCAAAAGTCCCCAATGCGTCCGCCTGTGGGGCGTGACCAGCATGCTGCATGGTCCTTCCGCTCAGAACTGTGGGCCTCACACCCTGTCGGAAGGATGTGCGGTCTCCCGTCTACCCCTGGGTACTTCTCCTGCAGAGTGGTTGTCAATGCTCCCTGCTCTGCCCCTTCCCTCTCCCACCCTCTCTGATCTAAAAATGCATTTCCTGGTATCAGGGCTAGGAGTGGTCCCAGCAGTTTTCAGGGATCTTGGGGTGAAGGAGCCATTGTCTTGCCTTGGAAAACTTCCAGAGCAGACAAATGACCTATTCACTCTCCACAGCACACCAGGAGCCTGGAGGAAGCCTTAAAAAAGCACGGGTCCCTGCAGCTGTCACGGTGGGTCCCCTGTGTCCACGGCAGGGCGCGTCCCACGCTCATGGTCCCAGTGCCCAGAACACTCTCAGAATCCGCTCTGGACTCGTCTTGAGGGCTAGTCTGTGAGCTGCCTAGATATCCAGTGACTATTTCTGGATTTTCACAGAAAATTAAATTCCTGCATTATCTCCCACTCCATCTACCTGCCTGTGAAAGGCAAACCCACTTTCAGAGTTGACCCGCTGGGAGGACAGTGGCAGGGAAGGAGCCAGGAACCTTCCTGGTCTTACTGCAGCCACATAGCCAAGACGAAACATTCTGGGGAGATTCCCAAAGGTTCCCCCACTGAGTGAGCCAGGCCCTCCCAGGCGAGGGCTCCTCGGCCTGAGGTCAGAGAGAGAGGCCCAGAGGCTGGCTGCAGGAGCAGGGTCAGGGCTCTGTATCCATGGCTCTCTGGGCTCAGATATCCGCAGCTTTATCATCACACCCTCAGGACTTTAGAGAAAACCCCGGTGGCTCTCTGGATGCTGCTCAGCACCGCGCCTCGTGGGGCTGCAATTCTAATCCCCAATGAGGGGCCACACCGAGGTCAAGACCCTCCTCTGTGGAGCCTGTCTCAGCACGATGAGAGGCCCCACCATGACCCATACTCAAAGGGGTAAACTGAGGCACTGGGGGCATTCCCAGGCACTGCACTGGCACAGCCACACTCCCATCTAGTCCTCATGCACCTGCAGGCCAGGCACACCCAGGCTGGTATCGGATGACTGTCACAGTGAATGAGTCGGCTGCCACCTGCCCATGTCCCACTGCTCTGTTACTAGTTTCAGTCCAGGGCACACCAGTTCCAGTGGCTCTGCCTTTGGAAAGTGTGGGCAGTGCAATGCTGGCCGTGGAAGGCAAGCCCTGACTCTTGGACTCCTCCTCAGCCTTTCTCTTGGAGAAAGGAAAGGGCGAGCCTGTAGGTCACTGCAGAGAGACGGGGGCAGATTCACAGCCCCAGTGCACGCGCAGGAGCCTCTGAGGAGCTCCACAAAGACCGCCCTCAGCCCGGCAGGAGGCAGACGGCCTGGGTGGGCCCTAGGGAGGTGCAGCCGGCAAGGACAGCACGGTCGGCCCAGGTCGCCCCTCCTGTGGTGTGGGCAGCCCCCCACATCCTGGGATGTGGACAGATGGTCCAGACCCCACCAGCCATTCCTGGACTAAGCCCTTGGGCCTGACCCCTGACCCACAACCCCACACATTCACGTCACATGTGGACACACACACCCCACTGCCACATCATATGTGGGTCTGTATCACTACACCCACCACACACAATCACCAACACACCACACACACCATCTCACACACCATTACAGACACACCATCACACATACACCATCACACACACACCATCACACACACACTGCCGCAGACCACAATCACAAACACACACACACACCGTCACACACACACACAGTTACAGACACACCATCACACATACACCATCGCACATACACCATCACACACACACTGTTGCAGATCACAATCACAAATACACCACACACCGTCACACACACCATCACACACACACACACCGTCTCACACACACACTGTCACACATACACACACACACACCCTCCACTCCCAACAGGGCTGGTTTCTGACAGCAGTGACCACACTCTGGCCTGGAATCCCCCTCAAGGGACAGCTGTGCTTTTGTCCTTTGCCGTCAGGATGAGGTGCTGCCCGGGAAATGGTACCTGGAGCCCTGTGTCAAAGCTCAGGCCCTGGGTCTCTGTGCAATGTCGTCTCCCCCGCTGGGTGCATGGTGACCAACCAGGTGTCTCTGGGCTCCTGCAGGAAGGACACTGGTGCACCCTCAGACACACAGTGGGTGGTAGGGCAGGACACCACCACAGGCCACCCTGAGTCCCCCCCCCCCCGTCCCCTGCACAGTTGAGCAGGAACCCCCACCTGTCGATGGGGAGTTCTTTGGGGAGTTCCGTTTGGTGTCTTTGGTCCTAATGAAAGGAATGGGAAATCAATGATGCCAAACATCAAAACCAAAAACTGGGCCACATCAGGGCTATCCTGGGCTTGTCTTCTTACCTGGCCAGGTATTACACTTGCCAATTTCCTGTCAAGCTCAGAGTACTCTTGGAGACTTGCTCTGATGCTTCGCAAAAACCCCCTGTGCCCCAACTCCATGATACAGGGGAGGGCCCTCTTCTGCTTGTGGCTCCTTCTCACGGAGTTTAGTTTTTCCTACAACTGCTCTCATCCTTTAACTTGCTCGCCAGTAGCGAGCCCAGACCCCGATGGGACTTGCCATGGGTGGGAGGACAGAGATGGCCCCCACCAGCCCCAGGCCCTTGTGACTATAAACAGAGATTCCACGTGTGTCCAAACAGCTGAGTCTCACACAAGCAGGAGCCGAGAAACGGTCACTGAGGGGGCTTGGGTGCAACTTTTTCCCAGATCAGAGTGAGGACCGAGGACAACTCAGTGCCTGCTCTGAAAAGAGAACCCCTGGTAGAAAGTGGGAGACAGGCTTGTGACATGGTGTGAGCGGAGCAGGGGTGCCAGCCAGCCCCAGAGGCATGGGCAGAAGCTAGGGAGCAGGCCCTGTGTGTGCACCTGTCATGTGTGCACCTGTCCTATGTGCACGTGTCATGTGTGTACCTGTCCTATGCGCACCTGTCCTATGTGCACGTGTCATGTGTGCACCTGTCCTATGTGCGTGTGTCATGTGTGCACCTGTCCTATGTGCGTGTGTCATGTGTGCACCTGTCCTATGTGCACGTGTCATGTGTACACGTGTTATGTGTGTACCTGTCCTATGTGCATGTCATGTGTGTACCTGTCCTATGCGCACCTGTCCTATGTGCATGTATCATGTGTGCACCCGTCCTATGTGCGTGTGTTGTGTGTGCACCTGTCCTATGTGCACATGTCATGTGTGCATCTGTCCTATGTGCACATGTCATGTGTGTACCTGTCCTATGCGCACCTGTCCTATGTGCATGTGTCATGTGTGCACCCATCCTATGTGCGTGTGTCGTGTGTGCACCTGTCCTATGCGCACCTGTCCTATGTGCATGTGTCATGTGTGCACCCATCCTATGTGCGTGTGTTGTGTGTGCACCTGTCCTATGTGCACGTGTCATGTGTGCACCTGTCTTATGTGCACGTGTCATGTGTGCATCTGTCCTATGCGCACCTGTCATGTGTGCACCCGTCCTATGTGCGTGTGTCGTGTGTGCACCTGTCCTATGTGCACGTCATGTGTGTACCTGTCCTATGCGCATGTGTCATGTGTGCACCTGTCCTATGTGCACGTGTCATGTGTGTACCTGTCCTATGTGCACGTGTCATCTGTGCACCTGTCAAATGTGCATGTGTCATGTGTGTACCTGTCCTATGTTCACGTGTCATGTGTGTACCTGTCCTATGTGCACATGTCATGTGTGTACCTGTCCTATGCGCACCTGTCCTATGTGCACGTGTCATGTGTGCACCCGTCCTATGTGCGTGTGTCGTGTGTGCACCTGTCCTA
>CAUYRH010019291.1:0-31579 GCA_963574655.1 Perodicticus potto
TTTATCTATTTTATTGACCTTTTCAAAACAACTTTTTGATTTATTGATCTGTTGTATAATTATTTTGTTTTTAATTTCATTTAATTTTGCTGTAATTTTGGTTATTTCTTTTCTTCTGCTGGGTTTGGGATTGGAATGTTCTTCCTTTTTTGTTGCTTAAGATGACCCATTAAATTGTTAACTTCCTCTCTTTCTGTTCTCTTGAGGAAGTCTTGCCATGCTATAAATTTCCCTCTCCAAACTGCCTTTGCAGTATCCCAGAGTTTCTGATAATTTGTGTCTTCATTGTTGTTTTGTTCCAAGAATTTGGTAATTTCTTTCTTAATCTCATCTGTGACCCAGTTATCATTCAGCATAAGATTATTCAGTTTCCGGCTCGGCACCTGTGGGTCAACGGGCTAAGGCGCCAGCCATGTACACCTGAGCTGGCGGGTTCAAATCCAACCTGGGCCTGCCAAACAACAATGACGCTGCAACCAAAAAAAAAAAAAAAATTGCCAGGCATTGTGGCAGGCGCCTGTAGTCTCAGCTACTTGGGAGGCAGAGGCAGGAGACTCGCTTGAACCCAGGAATTGGAGGTTACTGTGAGCTGTGATGCCACGGCACTCTACTAAGTTTGGCAGCTTGAGGCTCTGTCTCAAAAAAAAAAAAAAAAAAAAAAAGAAGATTATTCAGTTTCCTTGGTTTTGTAGGAGTCTGCAGATTCTGTTGTTACTGTGTTCACCTTGTATTCCATGATGGTCCAAGAAGATGCAAGGAATAATTTCTGTTCCTTTAAATTTGCTAAGGTTAGACTTGTGACCTAAGATGTGATTGATTTTGGAGTATGTTCTATTGACTGATGGGAGGAATGTGTATTCAGTTTTATTAGGATGAAATATTCTGTAGATGTCTGTTAAATTCAAATGTTGAATGGTTTAGTTTAAATCTAAAATTTGTTTGCTTAGCTTCTTATTGGAGGATCTGTCCAACACTGCTAAAGGAGTGTTAAAATCTCCGACTACTGTGGAGCTGGGGGAAATCAAGTTGCTCATGTGTGTTAGAGTTTCTCATATAAATTGAGGTGCATTCTGGTTGGGTGCATGAATATTAATAATTGAAATCTCATCATATTGAGTTTTACCATTAACAAATATGAAGTGTTCTTCCTTATCCTTCCTTCCTTTTGTCGGTTTAAAGCCTAGTGTATCTGTGAATAAAATTGCAACACCTGCTTTTTACTGCTTTCCATTTGCCTGGAATATAGATGACCATCCCTTCATCCTGAGTCTGTATTCATCTTTTAAGGTAAGACGAGATTCTTGTATGCAGCAGATATGTGGCCTGAGTTTTTGTATCCAGTCAGCCAACCTGTGCCTCTTTAGAAGACAATTTAAGCCATTCACATTAATTGAGAGTATTCATAAGCCATCATAAGCCTGGTAGCATTTTGGGTATTGAGTTTTTCGAAAGTGGGCATTTTTAATCCTTTTGCCACTGTGGAAGTTGGAATTTGATCAAATGTTTCTAAGTGAGTGTACTTCTGTGGTGGAGGATTGTGCTGGTCATTGTGGAGGGTAGGTCTATGAATATCCTGGAGATCTCATTTAGTTATGGCAAATTTCCTCAACATTTGAATATCATTAAATTATTTAATTTCTATATCCTAAATGAAACTAAGTTTAGGATACATGATCCTGGGTTGAAAGTTGTTTTGTTTTGGGAGATTAGTAGTCAATGACCACCCTCTTTTAGCTTGAAAGGTTTCAGCAAAGAGATCTGCAGTCATTCTAATATTCTTCCCCTTGTAGGTTATGGTTTTCTTACCTCTGACTGCTTTCAGAATTTTCTCCTTCATATTAACTTTAGTGAAGTTAATTATGATTGCCTGGAGGATGTCTTATTCGGGTTTAGTCATGGTGGGGTTCTGAAACTGTTTGCTGTCTGAATTTCAGAATCTCTTGGCATGTCTGGAAAGTTCTCCTTCATAATCTCATGAAGACAAGCTTTTGTACCTTGCAAAGCATCTTCATTGCCTTCAGCAATTTTTATAAGGAGAATATTGATTTTCTTTGAATTATCCCCGAACCCTCTGAGAGAATGATCTGGTTTTTCTCTTCATTTGAGCATTGAACAGCTTTGTGTTCAGTGTTAGAAATACTTTCTTCTGCTTGTTCCATTATGTTACTTTGGGATTCTACTGTATTTCACAGATCTTTGAGGGCTGCAAGTTCTTGTCTCAATGTGTGAAAATCTTTGGTAATTTTGTCTTTGAATTCATTTCATTCTTGAGACAGCTTCTGAAATGCTACTTGAATTTCTAATTCCAACTTTACCTCCATTCTATTAATCTTATTTGTCATCCGAATTCTGAATTCGATTTCTGACATTTAGCCATTTGTTTATGAATGGGATCTTCACTTGTGTCTACCATGTTATTCCTTGGGGGAGTTGATCTACTCTGGTTGTTCATGTTACCAGAGTTTTTCTGCTGATTCTACCCCATGATTATTTTGCACCATTTGGCTAGATGAGCAGATAAGGTGAAGTTGAGTTGGGAGGCTCCTGGAGTAGTGATTAACCAGCCGTTTTTGCAATAGGTGGGAGTGGTGTCTATACCTTTTCCCCTAGAGCTTTACCAAGGAACTGTACTGTGCTATAGCCTGAGACACTGGGGACTTACTTGGTGTGGTGGGGCTAAGTGTCTCTGTCCTACCCTAGTGAATCAGTTACTCTGGGTTGAAGTCTCAGCCAGGGTACCACTTTGACTAGTCCTTGGGTTATTGGTCCAGTCCAAGACGTCTAAATTAGTTGTCCAAGTCAGTGCCCAGTCCCAAGTGGGAGAGTTCAAAAGGTGTCCAGCAACTAGATAGCATGTGTCTGGTGGCAGCTCGAGTATGACTCATTCTGGTGTTCCCTGGAGTCAGAAAGACCCCTCACAGCTAATGAATTAGTCTTGAAAGGTTGATGCCTCCTTCCCCACCTTGCACCTCTGTCACACCCATTCACACCCCGTAGGGCTGTGACCCAGTTCCCTCCAATGAGGAGATGCCCCTATAGGGGTTTGCACCTGCCTGAGTCACAGGGAGAGCCATGTCTCCTCTACCAGTCCTCCACAATCTGCCACCATCCAGCAGGGGGAGCCAAGATCTGACAAACTCAGGTAGTTAATGGAAGCTGTTGCAGTTCACTCAGTTCCAGCCCCACCCCTGATTGATGTTGCTGACACTTACGTTTTCACAGAATTTGTGATTCTGTCCTGGCTATATTCCCCTGCGGACCAGGTGCTGTTTAAGTTCACAGAAACTGTGACTCAGCCCTGGGATGTGCCGCTGCCCGGAGCTGGTGCGTCTGTCTCTGCTGCAGTCTTTGTTGGGGCTGGTGCTGGTAGAGTTCACACTCGGCTCTGAGTTCCAGCCTCTGCCCGCCTGCCTTTGTCTCAGGTATGAACCTCTGAGGGCTGGGTCCTTATTATCCTCACTGAAGAAGTTCTTGCTTAGCCTTGCTCTGGGACTATGCCATCTCTGTGCACCCATCTTCAGTTCTCTGTACCCGCCGCACTCCGCCCAGGCAGGTACCACCTCAGGCATACTCTTTGCTCCCGAGGCCTGCATTACCACCATAGATCTGTTCCACCGGTGTCTGCCAGTGGAGAAGATGCCCAGCTTTCTCTGGTTGACCAGAGAGACAGGGAGTGTCTCTCCAAAATATCCCCAGGTGTGTGAGCTCTATTTTTCTCCATGCTGCTGCTGTTGCTCTGTGCCGTGAGGTGCCACCTCTCCCTCTCCTATATGGTTCCTTCCACTATCTTCTCCTTACCCCCGTGCTGCAGAGTTAGCACAGATCTGCAACAACCCATGCCCTGTCCATACCTCTCAAGAAAATGCCCAAGGTTCTGGACTCCATGGGGGACAGGCTTCCAGACTTCCGGGTGAGAGTGGAGGGGAGTGTTGTGGGTTCAGAATTGAAGGTAGAGAATATGTGCAGTTTTATATTGTTTTATCCCTGGCAGGAGAGTGCCATGACACCCTAGTAGGGGAAGGACGTCTGGTTTTTAAGAGTTCTGTCCCACAGCATAAAATGGGAGGATGTTTGCACTCCACTCACTTTTTTGTAGAAAGTATACTGTTCTCTTTGGGTAGGGGACTCCTGTAAGCTTGGTGATGGATTTTATACCTATTGTTTGTATCCTTTGGGTTGCAGCTTGCCTCAATAGGGTTGATGTGCATC
Organism: Perodicticus potto; assembly: GCA_963574655.1. NCBI lineage: Eukaryota > Metazoa > Chordata > Mammalia > Primates > Lorisidae > Perodicticus > Perodicticus potto. The sequence continues at coordinate 4,210 of CAUYRH010019291.1, forward strand.
CTTCAGTGTTCTCTCGTCTAAGTCCCAAACGATCAGCTTACTTTCTAAACTTCTGTCCTTTAAGTCTGCTTCGCGGAAAGCTGGCTCCCATCAGCCATCTTGCCTCTACCACCTATCAGTAATTTCCTCTTATTCTTGTCTATGACCCACCTATTATTCAGCATAACGTTATTTAGTTTCCATGTTTTTGTGGGAGTATGCAGATTCCTGTTTTTCCTGAGTTCAACTTTTATTCCAAGATGGTCCAAGGAGATGCAAGGAATAATTTCTACTCTTAAATTTGCTGAGGTTAGACTTGTGGGCTAAGATGTGATCAAATAGAAGTATGTTCCATGGGCTGATGAGAAGAATGTGTATTCAGTTTTGTTAGGATGTAATGTTCTGTAGATGTCTGTTAAATCCAATTGTTGAATGGTTAAGTTTATGTCTAAAATTTCTTTGCTTAGCTTCTTATTGGAGGATTTATCCAACACTGCCAAAGGAGTGTTAAACTCACCTGTGATGGTGCTGGAGGAAATCAAGTTGCTCATGTCTCTTAGAGTCTCTCTGATAAATTGAGGCCTGTTCTGGTTGGGTGCATACATGTTAATAATTGAAATCTCATCATGTTGAGTGTTACCCTTAATAAATATGAAGTGACCATCCTTATCTTTCCTTACTTTTGTTGGTTTAATGCCTATCGTATCTGCGAATTAAATTGTAACACCTGCTTTTTTCTGATTTCCATTTGCCTGAATTAAAGATGACCATCTCTTCACCCTGAGTCTATATTTATCTTTTAAGGTAAGATAAGATTCTTGTATACACTAGGTATCTGGCCTCAGTTTTTGAATCTAGTCAGCCACCCTTTGCCTCTTTAGACAGTTTAAGGCATTTACATTAATTATAAATATTGATAAGCTTGGTAGAATTTTGGGTCTTTAGTTTTTCAAAAGTCCAGTGGACCTTTTTAATTCTTTTGCCACTGTGGAAGATGGAATTTGATCAAAAGTTTCTGAGTTTACTTTTGTGTTGGAGGATTGTGCTGGTCATTATGGAGGATAGGTCTGAGAATATCCTAGAGAGCTGGTTTAGTTATGGCAAATTTCTTCAACATATAAATGTCATTAAAGTATTTAATTTCTCTATCATAAATGAAACTAAGTTTAGCTGGATACAGTATCCTGGGTTCAAAGTTATTTTGTTTTAGGATATTAAAAGTCGATGACCACCCTCTTCTAGCTAGAAAGTTTTCCACAGAGAGATCTGCAATTATTCTAATATTCTTCCCCTTGTAGGCTATGGTTTTCTTACATCTGGCTGCTTGCAGAATTTTCTGCTTAATATTAACTTTAGCAAAGTTAATTTTAATGTTCATAGGAGATGTCTTATTCATGTTGAGTCATGCTGGGGTTATGAAACTGTCTACTATCTGAATTTCAGAATCTCTTGGCATGTCTGGGACGTTCTCCTTCATTATCTCATGAAGTAGTGCATCTGTGCTTTTTGAAACAACTTTGTTGCCTTCAGGAATTCCTATAAGGTGAACATTAGTTTTCTTTGAGTTATCCCAGACCTCTCTGAAAAAATGATCCTTTTTTCTTTCCACTCCTTCCTCTTTGAGTGTTTGGGAGTGTTCAAAAACTTTGTGTTTAGTGTCAGAAATGCTTTCTTCTGCCTTCTCCATTCTGTTACTGAGGGATTCTACTGTATTTCTCTGATCCTTGAGGGCTGCAAGTTCTTGTCTCAATGTGTGAAAATCTTTGGTGATTTTGTCTTTGAATTCATTTCATTCTTGAGACAGCTTTTGAAATGCTACTTGAATTTCTAATTCCAACTTTACCTCCATTCTATTAATCTTATTTGTAATCCAAATTCTGAATTCTATTTCTGCCATCTCAGCCATTTGTTTATGAATGGGATCTTTTGCTGTGTCCACCATGTCATTTCTTGGGGGAGTTGATCCAGTCTGATTATATGTGTTACTAGAGTTTTTCTGCTAATTCTGCCCTGTGATTATTTTACACCATTTGGCTAGATGAGCAGATAAGGTGAAGTTGAATTGGAGGCTCCTTGAGTTGTGATTAACCAGCTCTTTGCCGAAGAGCTGGGACTAGCCCTTTGCCCAGGAGCTGTGACTTCTGTGTATACCTTTTCGCCTAGAGTTTTGCAAAGGATCCGGATAGTGCTTCGGCCTGAGACACTGGAAACTTGGTGTGGTGTGGCTAGGTGACTCTGTCTTGTTTTCAGCTGGTCTCTGTCCTACTCTAGTGAATCAGTTACCCTGAGTGGAAGTCTCAGCTGTGGAGAAATACCAGCAATTAAGTCACTCCGCCCCCCTACCCCCATGGGCAACAACTGGAAAAGGAAAATCCCACCACCACACACCCAAGGTAGCACTTTGCATAGTCCTTGGGTGATTGGCCCAGTTCAGGAGATCCAAATCAATTGTCCCAGCCTGCACCTGTTCTTAGGTGGGAGAGATCAAATGGTCTCCAGGTAGTAGATAGCAGGGGTCTGCTGGCAGCTTGAGTATGACTCACTGTGGTGCTCTGTGGAGTCAGAAGGAGCCACCCAGCAAATGAATTATTCTGGGAAGGTTGATACTTCCTTCCCCATTTTGCACCTCTGTCACACCCAGTCACTGGTAACTCCGCAGGACTGTGACCCAGTTCTCTCCAATGAGCAGATGCTCCAGGGTTTTGTGCCTGCCTGTGTCACAGGGAGATCTATGTCTCCTCAGCCAGGCTGCCTCTCTCTGCCACCATCTGGGAGGGTTTGAGGCCTAACAACCCTGGGTAGTTAATGTAAGCTGGGGCCGTTGACTCAGTTTCAGCCCCACCCCTAACTGATGTTGCTGACACTTATGTTTTTGCAGAATTTGATTCTGTCCTGGCTATGTTCCCCTGCAGACCAGGTGCTGTTTGAGAGTTCACAGATACTGCGACTTAGCCCCGGTCTGTGCCACTGCACAGAGCTGGCATGTGTGTCTCTGCTGCAATCTGTGTTGGGGCGGGTACGGTTAGATCTCACACTAAGCTCTCAGTTCCTGCCTCTGCCCACCTGCTTTTGTCTCAGCTATGATCCCCTGGGGGTTGGGTGCTTCTTAGGCTCACTAAAGCAGTGTTTCTGACTGACACCCGCCCTGGGAGTATGCCGTCTTTGCGTGCGCAAATTCTAGTTTCCGTCCCCACTGCGCCCTGCCTAGTCAGATACTCCCTGAGGCATACCCTTTTTTCACGGGGTCTGAATTTTTGTCCCAGATCTGTTCTCCCAGTGGCTGCCACCAGAGAAGATTCCCAGCTTCCTCTGGTTGCCCAGAGAGGCAGGGAGTGTCTCTCCAAAATATCCCCAGGGATGTGAGCCCTATCGTTCCCACAGTTGCTGCTGCTGCTCTATGCCACCTGGCACTGCCTCTCCCTCTCCCATGTGGTTCTCTCTGTTCACTGTCTTCTCCTTACTCCCATGCAGGCGAATCAGCACAGACCTGCAACAGCCTATGCCCTGTCCACCCCTTTCAAGAAAATGCCCATGAATCTGGACTCCATGGGGGCCAGGCTTCCAGACCTCGGGGTGAGAGTGGAGGGGAGTGCTGGGAGTTCAGAATTGCTTGTAGAGAATATATACAGTTTTATACAATTTTATGCCTGGTGGGAGAGTGCCATGGCACAGTGGTAGGTCCTCTTTGGGGAAGGAGTTCTGCTTTTTAGAGGGTCTCTTCCATGAGATAAAATAGGAGGGGATCTGAATTCTGCTTGCTTGTTTGTAGAAAGTATGTTCTCATGGGGAGGGATCTCCCATCTGCTTGGCGATGGAGTTTGTACCTATTGTTTGTTTCCTTGGGGTCTCAGCTCACCTTAGTAGGGTTGATGTGCATTCGTCAACCTTCTTTCTTGGATGAGCTCCAAACCATCAGCTTACTTGCTAAACTTCCATCCTTTAACTCTCCTTCTGTGCAGGAGCCTCTGTGGAAAGCTAGCTCCAGTCCACCATCTTGCCTCCACCCCCTAGACCTAAAATCTGAAAAGAGCACCTTCTTGTAAGAGTTTTCAACTTTAGCTCTTAAATTGAGGTCTTTGGTCCATTTTGAATGAATATGTATATATAGTTTGAGATAGGGGTGTACATGCATTCTTTCCATGTGAATATCCAATTTTTCCAGCAATATTTAAGAACAATGTACTCGTTGAATAGACTTGACACCTTTGTTGACAATCACTTGACCATAAAAGTATAAGTCTTCTAATTTTTTTTTCCTTTTTCAAGATATTTTGGTTTCTCTGGGTACCTTGCATTTCCATTTGAATTTTAGGGTCAGCTTGTCACATTTTGCAACAAATCAGGATGGAATTTTCATGGGGATTGTGTTAACTCTGTTTGTTGCTTTGGAGACTACTGTGTCTTAATGTAATTAAGTCTTCCAGTCCATTGATGTAGGTTGTCTTTTCATTAACTTAAGTCTTGTTTGTTGATAAAGGTGTGGAGAAAAGGAAACCCTTTTATATAGTTGATGGGAATGTAAATTGGTACTGCTCTTATGGAAAACAGAGAGTTCTTCAGAAAGTTAGAAATAAAACGGTCATATAATCCAGCCATCCCACTTCTGGGTTGGAAAATATTGATCAACAGGTACAAACTTCTGGGCCAGGTATAGTGGTTGCACTTATAATCGATCCTAGCATTCTGGGAGTCTGAGGAGGGAAAATCTCTTGAGCTTTAGAGTTGGAGACCAACCTGAGCAAGACTGAGACCTTGTCTCTACTAAAAATAGAAAAATTAGCCAGTTGTGGTGGTGGGTGCCTGTAGTTGCAGCTACTTGGGAGGCTGAGATAGGAGGACTGCTTGAACTCAGTAGTTTAAGCTTTGCTATGCGCTAGACTGAGGCCATGGCAGTCTAGCCTGGGCAAGAGAGTGATACACTATCTCAAAAAAATACAGTGTATATGTATATTAAATCACTTTTTGTTTGTCAATGATTGCCTCATAAAGTTGGAAAAATTTAGGCGGTCTTTAATTTCAGCAACATTTTGCAACTTTCAGCATATAAGTCTTAGTTATACCTCCTGGTTTTTTCCTAAATTATTATTCCTGATGTCTTTATAAATGGAAATGTTTTCAATTTCCATTTTGAATTATTTATTGCTAATGTTTACAAATACAGCTGATTTCTGTGTGTTGCACTGGCATTCTGCAACTTTGCTGAATTTGTTTTATAGCTCTCATCTTTTTTGTGGAATCTTTATTATTTTGTATAATAAGATCATGACATCTGGGAATAGAGATAGTTTGAATTTTTCCTTTCCGATTTAGATGACATGTCTTTTTTAAAAAATTGCTCTTGCTGGAACTTCTAGTATAATGTTGAGTAGGAGATTAGAACAGATATCCTTCTGTTGTGCCTGATGTTAGTGGGAAAGCTTTCAGTCTTTCACCATTAAGTATGATGTTACCTGTGTGTCTTTCTGCTTTTGAAGAATTTTATTCATGTATAATTTACATACAATAAATTACATATATTTTTAGTGTTCAATGAGCTGACAGATATATGCCACAATTAAGATACTGGGTGGATATTTCTAGAGCACTGAAGAGTTTTTTTCCTGCCCTTTTCAGTATTTTGTGTGTTTACTCTAGGGATTTTAATTTACATTGCTAATTCCTCATTGTTTCTACATAGATTTAATATTGTTTTTTAATATTGTATCATAAAATGTAAGAACCATGTAATCATTTATTTCCTCTAGGCTCTAGGCTATAATTTTTTATACAGGTTTGTCATAAAGTTCTTGTGAAACAGAAGATGGTGTACAGTTTTAAATTGCGCACAAACTTTATGGGCATGGTGTTTATTACATCTATATACAGTGTAAGCCACTCAATGCAGCATTTTAATTTTGGCTGTGTAAGGATATGCATTTTCTAACAAACTAAGAAAGTTTTAAATTTTGATGAGGCCCAGACTTTGAATTTTTTTAAATTGTGCTTTTGGCATGAAATCAAAGAACTGTTTGCTTAGCCTTAAGTTCTGGAGATTTTCTCCTGTTTTACTCCTAAACATTTTACAGTTTTCATTTCAGTCTGTAACCTGTTAATTTTTGTATATGGTTCTAAGGTTTAGGTAGTGGATTTTTCGGAGTAATTCTCCCTGTAGATGTTCTATTGCTCTAGCACCACTGGTTGAGAAAACTGTTTCTCATCCGCTAAATTGCTTTTATGCTTTTTTCAAAAAATGGTTGGGCGTATTTGTGTGGATATTTTTTTCTGGATTCTCTATTCTGTTTAATTCATTTATGTGTTTATCCCTCTATTAATTACACATACTCTTGATTACTGTATCTTTATAGAAATCCTTAATATTGAGTAGCGTGATTCCTTGCACTTCATTGTTTTTTAGATTGAACAATTCTAGGACTTCTACCTTTCCATACAAATTTTAAGATAATCTTTTTTTTATTAAACTTTTTTATTATTTGGGATTCATTGAGGATACAGAGAATTAGACTACACTGATTGCATTTGTTAGATAAAGTCCCTCTTATAATTGTGTCCCACCCCCAAGAAGTGTGCCATACAACATGAACCTCAATGCCCCTCCTTCCTCCCCTTTCCCCACTCTTTCATTAACCAACCCCCCACTTTGTATTAGCTCATCTACTGCCTTTGTATTAGAATTGAGTACATTTGATTCATGCTTCTCCATTCTTCTGATGCTTTACTAAGAAGAATGTGTTCCACCTCCATCAAGGTTAATACTAAAGATGTAAAGTCCCCCTCCCTTTTAAGGGCTGAATAGCATTCCATGGTATACATATACCACAGCTTGTTAATCCATATCTGGACTGGTGGGCATTTAGGCTGTTTCCACATTCTGGCAATTGTAAATTGAGCTGAGGTAAACAGTCTAGTGCAAATGCCCTTATGATGAAAGGATTTTTTTCTCTTCTGGGTAGATGCCCAGTAATGAGATTGCAGGATCAAATGGGACGTCTAGTTTCAGTTCTTTGAGGATTCTCCATACATCCTTCCAAAAAGGTTGTATTAGTTTAAAGTCCCAACAGCAGAGTAAAAGTGTTCCCTTCTCTCCGCATCCATGCCAGTATCTGCAGTTTTGAGACTTTGTGATGTGGGTCCTTTTCAATAGGGTTAGATGATATCTCTGGGTAGTTCTGATTTGCATTTCTCTGATGATTAGGTACAATGAGCATTTTTTCATATGTCCATTAGCCTTTTGTCTATCTTCTTTAGAGAAGGTTCTGTTCATGTCGCTTGTCCAATGACATATGGGATTGTTGGGCCTTTTGTTGCTGATTAATTTGAGATTGCTGTAGATCCTAGTTATCAAGCATTTGTCCGATTCAGAATATGCAAATAACTTTTTCCATTCTGAAGGTCATCTGTTTGCTTTGGTTGTAGTTTCCGTAGCTGAACAGAAGCTTTTAAGCTTAATTAAGTCCCATTTAAAAATATTTGTCATTGTTGCAATTGCCACAGAGGCCTTCTTCATGAAATCTTTCCCCAAGCCAATATCAAGTGTTTTTCCCACACTTTCTTTGAGGATATCTTTAAAATTTTAATAACTCATATATATTTATATTTCTGCTTATCTTTATTTCTTCAGCAAAAAGGGAAATAATATTGATCTAGAAAATAAGCTGATGATAACACAAAGCCAAAAATAGCTCATGTTAAGTGCAAGAAGTGAAGCTTGAAAGCAAGCTGAATTGTAACAACATACCGATTTAACATTTTAAATACAGGACTTGCAATAAAATAATTCTTGCAATAAGCTTCTCATTTTTAGTTAACTTTTTAAAAACTACTCTGTACATATATCCGGTTGTAACACATGACAGTAGCATTATGGGGCATGATATAACTTTGGTACACCTTGCAGATAAGGATGATTATTGTCTGTAAATTATATGCCTTCACCAATTAGAGCTCTGTACAGCCAGGTGATCAGCCACCTGATTCCATGTAACACCCCACCAGAATCCCAGCATTCTTCCCAGAGCCATCGGAGACAGCAGGTGATAGCAGGCTCACTGGATCCATATTCTGTTCCCTCTCTCGGTTCTCCTGGGCTCCACTGTCAGCTTCCCAAAAGTGGAGAAAAACCGCTCCATTTCCTTCTGCAGCATGTTGTTTCTTTTCTTTGCATCTTCTTTGCACACTCAGCATTTTGCATTTTGATTTCTATCATCGTAAACTTTTTCCTCTCTTGATCTAGTTCATCACGGAGGCTCATCATTTCTGTTTCCAAAGTCAAGTTTCATTGTTCTAAGCTCGTTATCCTGGAATCATACTCTATCTTCTGTTTGGTCATTTCCTGTTTCAGGCTGGAAACTAGATGGTGCAGTACACTGTGGTTGCTGGTGTTGTTGCCAACAAATGTGTCTCTGTTGTCACTGCTACTGGTGGCATGACTACTCCGACTTCTACACTCCTATGGTCACTTTTGTTTCATAGTCTGCAGGGTGGGAAAGGTCATCCTGCAGAGGCCCATCCAAAATAGGGTCCTCAAAGTTCCCAGCATAAAAGTCTTGTTCTGGGCAGGTGGTGGTGGAAGAATGGCAGGAGTTGGTGGAAGAATGGCAGGAGTTGGAGTTCTCAGGGAGGGAGATTTCACAGGAGGAGGTGGGCCAGGTGGCACTGTCCTCACTCTGTTTGTTCATCATTGAGAACTGCTGATGGACGTTGTCATAGGTGGAAAGTTGATTGTGCTGGCCCGACTCTCCAGACTGCTCTTTCTGCTTGTTATCCCTTAAGGTCACATAGCTATTTGGCAGCCAGGTCATGCTTGGACCATTCAGAGGGTTCCGCAGAGTGTCGGTGTTCAAAACACCCACGCGTGTTGTTCCATTCTATACACTGTGGGTACCCGTTTTTGTACAGATCCCCTTCAGTGAAGAGATCCTTCTGGCCTGTAAGCTCCCATTGGGGGTGGTTTGGGTTTTTTCAAAACCTTCTGCAGTTCTGCTGAATGACGCATTGGTGACTATCCCACTACCCTTATCGAAAGCTGGGTTCTTTTTGACCGTGAGTGGGGGACTCCTAGAGACATCCAGATTGTGAAAACTGTTCTTTGGGCTGCTGGTTTTGCTGCTTGATGCTGCTTGATAGAGCTGTGGGTTAGCCATTGTCTGTGCTGCTTGTCTGAGGTGACTTGGACTTGTCCCAAGAGCACCTCCTACCAGGGCTGTCCTTGGTATTGTTGTTCTCTTTGTTCTGTAACTGGCCCATTATGGCTTTCTTATGAATTTCATTGTTGTTACTCAGTCCATCTTGGGGCTTGTTTTGTAGTTCTGCATCTTTAGGGAAGAGGCAATCATGTTTGCTGATCATCACTGACATCAACTGCTGGACCACCACAGTGCCCTGTGGTCTGGAAGCCTGTCCCCCATGGTGTCCAGATTCTTAGGTATTTTCTCTAGAGGAGTGGACAGGGCATGGTCTATTACAAGTCTGTGCTAAATCAGCGGAATGGGTGTAAAGTGGGGACTGTGGAGTGAGGGAGCCATATGGGAGAGGAAGAGACAGTACCCTGTGGTGCAGCACAGCAGCAGCAGTGGTGGGAACAATAGGGCTCACCACACCCCTGGTGATGTTTTGGAGAAACACTTCCTGCCTTTCTTAGCAAGCAGAGGGAGCCGGGCCTCTGCTCCAGTGGTGGCCATGAGCAGAACAGATCTGCCCTTTGAGGATTTTTATTGTTTCATACCTGAGATTTAAATCTTTTCTCCATCTTGAATCAATTTTTGTAAGTGGTGAGAAGTGCAGGTCCAGTTTCAGTTTTTTACAAGTGGTTATCCAGTTCTCCTAGCACCATTTATTGTATAGGAATTCTTTTCTCTAGTGTTTGTTCTTGTTTGGTTTATCAAAGATTGAGTGGCTGTAAGAGATTAGTTTCACCTCATGGTTTTGTACTCTGTTCCAAATGTCAATGTCTCTATTTTTGTGCCAGTACCATGCTGTTGGTATCACTATGGCCCTGTAGCATAGCTGAAAATCTGGTTGGTTGATACCCCCAGATTTGTTTTTATTACAAAGTATTGCCTCGGCTATACAGAGTTTCCTTTGGTTCCATACAAAATGAAGAATTATTTTTTCCAAATCTTGAAAGTATGATGATGATATTTCATTTTTTTTTGTTTGCTGTTTTCAATGATTTTTATTTGAATCTTCTCACCCACCCATTTCTTTCTGCTTAAGATCATATTCACCTGTCACCTACCTATTCATGCTTCAAACTCTTATTTTTCCACTAAGCTCTTCTGAAGCCATAGAGTTGGGGCCGTCCTCCCTGCATCTGGCCTGTGCTTGATGCACAGGCTTTCTGATTATTCTTTGGTTTGTTCTAATGTGAATGTCCAAATGGACATGATAAGAACTGTAGATTCCTTTTCCCAGGGTCCATTAGCACCTCCTCAAATTTCCTCAAGGCAATATACATTCTAATTAAATACATTGTATTGGCTACTAAAACAATACAAGCTCTTTCAAGCAGGTGGTCGTGTCTATGTAAGCCCCTCTTAGTTAGAAATTCTTTTTTTTGGTATTAATGGTATTTTAATGGGATTGCATTGAATTTATAGATTGTTTTGAGAAGTATAGACATTTTGACAATGTTGATTCTTCCCAGCCATGAGCATGATATATTCTTCCATTCATTAATGTCTTCTGCTATATCTTTTCTTAGGGTTTTGTAATTTTTAGGTAGAGGTCCTTTACCTCTCTTGTTAGATTCATTTTTTGAAGTTACTGTGAAGGGAATTGTGTTTTTGATTAGCTTCTCATCTTGGCTGTTATTGGCATATACAAAGGCTACTTATTTGTGTACACTGGTTTTATATCCTGAGACATTACTGTATTTTTGATCACTTCCAGGAGTCTTGTCATTCTCTAAATCTTTGGGTCTTTGGTGTTCTCTAAGTACAAGATCATATCATCAGCAAGGAACAAGAGGTGACCTCCCCTGCACTCATTTGGATGCCCTTTATTTCCTTCTCTCGCCTAGTTGTATTGGCTAGAACTTCCAGCACTGTGTTGAATAGTAGTGGCCATGGAAGACAACCTTGTCTGGTTCCAGTTCTAAGTGGAAAATCTTTCAGTTTTACTCCATTCAGTATAACATTAGCTGTGAGTTTGTCGTAGATGGCTTCGATCAGATTCAGAAATGTGCCACCTATGCCTAAATTCTTAAGTGTTCTAATAAGAAAAGGATGCTGAATTTTATTGAATGCTTTTTCTGCATCTATTGAAAGGATCATAAGGTCTTTGTTTTTACTTCTGTTGATACAGTGAATAACATTTATTAACTTGTGTATATTAAACCAGCCTTGCATCTCTGGGATGAAACTTACTTGATCATGATGTATGATTTTTTTGATGATAAGCTGTAATCTGTTGGCTAGTATTTTGTTGAGAAGTTTTATCTACATTCATTAGTGAAATTGGTCTTAAGTTCTCGTATTAGTTGGGTCTCTTCCTGGTTTGGGTATCAGGGTAATGTTTGCTTATTAGAATGTGTTGGGGAAGATTCCTTCCTACTCAATTTTTTGGAATAATTTCTGCAGTACAGGAATAAGCTCTTCTTTGAAGGTTTGATAGAATTTAGGTGTGAAGCCATCCGGACCAGGGCATTTTTTTGGGGGGAGATTTTTTATTGTTTCTTTGAGCTCGGTGCTTAAAATTGGTCTGTTCAGGAGTTCTATTTCTTCCTGGATAAGTCTAGGGAGAGGGTGTAATTCCAAATATTGATTCATTTCCTTCACATAGTCAAATTTCTGGGCATAGAGTTTCTGGTAGTATTCAGAGATAATCTCTTGTATGTCTGTTGCATCTGTTCTTATTTCCCCTTCATCATTTCCCATTGAGGTTACTAGCGATTTTATTTTTCTATTTCTAGTTAGTCCAGCCAAAGGTTTATTTTTTTTTATTTATTTTTTCAAGAAAACAACTCCTTGTTTCATTCATTTTCTGAATGATTCTTTTGTTTTCAATTTCATTAATCTCTGATTTAATTTAAGATGTTTCTTTTCTTCTGCTGGGTTTAGGCTTAGATTGTTCTTCTTTTTCCAGTTTGATAAGGTGGCTTGTGAGTTTGTTGATGCATCCTCTTTCTGTTATTTTGATGTAGGCATCTAAAGCGATAAGTTTTCCTCTCAGGACTGATTTTCCTGTATCCTATAGGTTTGTGTAGCTTGTGTCTTCATTGTTGTTATGCTCAAGATAGTTAATGATTTCCTGATTTCCTTGTATTTCTTTCTGCACCCAACTGTCATTGAACAGAAGGCTGTTTAATTTCCATGCCTTTGTGTGGGGTCGAATGTTTTTGTTGGAGTTGAGTTCCACCTTTAGTGCCTTGTAGTCTGAGAAGATACAAGGAAAAATTTCAATTCTTTTGATTCTGTTGAAGTTTGTTTTGTGTCCTAGGATGTGATCAATTCTGGAGAATGTTCCATGGGGCGATGAGAAGAATGTATATTCTTTAGCTTTGGGATGGAGTGTTCTATATACGTCTATGAAGCACAGTTATTCTAGGGTCTCCTTTAAGTCACTTATATCTTTGTTTAATTTGTTTAGAGGATCTGTCCAGCTCTATAAGAGGAGTGTTAAAAAAAAAAAAAGGAGTGTTAAAGTCCCCTGTTATTATGGTGTTATAGGATATCATATTGCTCAGGCAAATTAAGGTATGTTTTAAGAATCTGGGCACATTTAAGTTGGGTGCATAAATATTTAAAGTTGAAATGTCTTTGTGTATTTTTCCCTTGACCAATATGAAGTGACCATCTTTGTCTTTTTTGAATTTAGTTGCTTTAAATCCACATGTATCTGAAATTAAGATTGCAACCCCTCTTTTCTTCTGAATTCCGTTTGTCTGAAAAATTGTCTTCCAACCATTAACTCCTAGTGTTAATTTGTCTTTTGAGTCTAGGTGTATTTCCTGCAGACAGCAAATGGATGGCTCATGTTTTTTAATCCAGTCAGCCTGTCTGTGCCTCTTCAGTGGGGAATTCAAGCCATTAACATTCATTGAGATAGTTAATACGTTTGGTTGCATTTTATTCACCTTATTTTGTGAAAGTCCATTGCTTAGTTTTATCTTTTACGTCCTTGTGGAAGCTAGGTTCTGTCCCTTATTTTCTGGTTGCTTACTTTGCTTGTGGTTGTTTGTGATGGTTAGTGGGTAGAAAGGGTTAAAGTATTTCCTGTAGAGCTGGTCTTGTGGCAGATTTCCTCAGTGTTTGCATATCAATGAAAGATTTGCTTTCTCCATCAATTTTAAAGCTCAGCTTATCAGGATATAGAATTCTGGGCTGGAAATTGTTTTGTTTAAGTAAATTAAAGGTAGATGACCATTTTCTTCTGGCTTGAAAAGTTTTATTAGGGAAGTCTGCACTCACCCTAATGGATTTGCCCCTGTAGGTCAGTTGGCAGTTACTCCTGGCAGCTGGTAAAATCTTTCCTTTTGTCTTGACTGTGGACAAGTTCATCACAATGTGTCTTGGAGAAGCTCTATTAGAGTTAAGGTAACCTGGGGTCTGATATCCCTCTGAAAGGAGCATATCAGAATCCCTGGTGATATTTGGGAAATTTTCATTTCTAATATCCTCCAATATGGATTGCATTCCTCTGGGGCATTCTTTTTCTGCTTCTGGGAAACTCATATGTTTGAACACTTCATAAAGTCCCATCATTCTATTATTGAACTTTCTGCTTTCTCTCTCTTCTTTTCTGCCTCTTTAACTATCTGAGTTATCTCAAGAGCTTTGTCCTCTACCTCTGAGATTCTTTCTTCTGTATGGTGTAATCTTTTGTTGATACTTTCTATTGCATCTTTAAGTTCCGTAATTGACTGCGTCAGTTCCTTCAGCTCTGCTGTATCCTTTCTATATTCTTCATATTGTTCATCTCTCATTTGATTCTGTTTTTGGATTTCCTTTTGGTTATTTTCCCCTTTCTCAGCAATTTTCCAAATTGTTTCAATCATTTGTATTTTAAAGTTCCCTTCTGTCATTTCTTACATTTCTTTATATGTGGAATCCTCTTCAGTAACTACCTCACAGTCCCTTGGGGGAGTTGCTCTGGACTCGTTTTTCATGTTGCCAGGATTTTTCTGTTGATTCTTCCTCATGAGTGTTTTCTTTTATCTGTTTCTTTGCCCTAATTTTCCTTTCGCTTCCTCTTGCTCTTTAAGTTACCATGCCTCTGGCCTAAGGTTTTGACGAGTCCTTTTGGTACAGGACCAAAAGGATGAGAAGATTGAAGAACAAGAAGGGAAAAAAGATTTAAGAAAAAAGAGAAAAGAATGGGGGGTGAGTTAAAGGAAATATTGACAAAAAGAAGAGAGGCACAGAAAGATGGAGACAGGAGTAATAAAAGTGTACAGTAGGGTACTTTGAGCCACCCCTAAAACCCTCCAATTTCTGGGGGTGCTGGGTTGGGTAGTTCCCTTGAGGTCAGTAGCTCTTTGCCAGCCTGTTCAGACACATGCTGTCTGTGTCCACAAACAGAGGATAGATAAAAATGCTATAAATCAAACCAAAACCAATTAACAAAAAACCTTACGGGATAAAATTGGTGGGGGGAACCAAATAAGAGGGGCAGAAACCCTAACAAGATGAAGTTCATATTACTAAAGAAGGAAACAATCGAAATTTATGTTTAAAGTAGAAAAATGAAGAAAGAAAAGAAAAAAAAAATCTAGAGGGAAAAATGTTGAAATAAAAAGAACAACAACAAGAAACAAACAAACAAACATAAACAAAAGCAGTACATATTGTCACAGCCCACTGCTGCCACTGCTTGTCAGAGCCAGGGACTGGCCATGTCTCCGGCCCTGGCTTATCTAGGTCCTAGACGTGATCGCTCAGGAACAATTGAGCTTAGGTGCCTGAGGGCTATTTACTTTAGCTGAGGGAGGGGCCAAGGGAGGAGTCTTTGAGAGAGTAAAGCAGTCTTGGAATAGATCTTGATAGTCTTTAGCAGAGCTTAGTGATCTTCAGCACAGAGATGCCATACTGGCGTTCTGCAGGCAGGAGAAGTGACAGAGTCAGAGTAAGCGGGTCCTTGATAGAATGCTCATGCTCCCAACTGCCTTCTCCTCCAGCCTAATATAAGGCTGATCTTGTGCCTCTCAACACCACAGGTGTAGAGACTGCCAATTCACCAATGTTCTCATGTTGCGAGCTCTCATGCTTGGTAGGAGAGCTAAATCCCTCTCCATGCCCTTTTCACCAAGGTGTCATTGTTGACCTATACAGGTATTTCTTATAACTCTCACTCCTCTTAGTCATAGGCTATATAGGTTGCTACAATATATATCTTGCTGAATATTGTCTGGGCACCAGGTGATGTTTTGGGGTATGAGATGTTAATCATAATGCTGTTACAACTGTATGAGATGGAAACTGGAGGCCTCTGTTGATTTCTCAAACTCTGCTGGGTTGAGAGACCAAATCTCTCCTCAGCATGTTAAAAAGACACTTTAAACCAGCGGTTCTCAACCTGCGGGTTACTACGAGACCAGCTCTACAGGAATGACCATCAGAAAACACATCTTGCATATCAGATATTTACGTTACGATTCATAACAGTAGCAAAATTATAGTTATGAAGTAGCCATGAAAATAATTTTATGGTTGGGGTCACCACAACATGAGGAACTGTATTCAAGGGTCGCAGCATTAGGAACATTGAGAACCACTGCTTTAAACCATTAACCTTGGCTAAGCATAAGCTTTCCCAGGAAAGAACTCGTCACTTGGACCTCTCCTGAAGTGGCTGCCCGCTTTTCCAGTGTGCCAAAACTGGTCTCATTCTATTCCCCTGAGGGCTGAGCTGCTATTGCCAAACACTGTAATCTCTGCTGTTCCCCAGTGTATCAGTCCTGGCCTTTGGTGCTGCTCAGTCACTAGATCACTCTCCCAAGGTCTCCCAGCCTGAACCTTGCTCTATGTCCCTGAGGGTCAGTTCTCCCACAATGGCTGCACATGGCCCACAGCTGAACAATATTAGCTCCATTCTGGCTCAGCAGATCAGTCTGGGACCCTAGACAATGCTTAAAGTCATCTGCACTCTCGCCCAAGTTCTCCCAAGGTAGTTCAACCGAATGCCCAAGTCAAAAAAAAGAAAAAAAATAACAGCCCACAGGGAAGGCCTTCTCTGTTTTCACTCTCTCTGCTGTTGTAGTTACAGTTTTGGTAGCCACAGCCTCAGACCAAATGAAGGTAGCCAATTGCCAGTTCTCCTCTGCTTTTGTCTTCCTCCTGGGGTCCAGAAGTCTCTCGCTGTCTCCCTGTGTCCCCAGAGGGATGTTTCTGGGCACAGCCCACAAGCCAGAGATGACTGAAGTCTTTTCTCTTTCATATCACTGTGCCTGGTTACAAAGAAGCTGTTACTCAGCTGCCATCTTGCTCCCCCTATTCAGCTTCACATTCTTTACCATGTCTTTTTAAGGCTTCAGTATATGAATACTTGAACTTTTGTTATTGTCCTCTAGGTCTGGATGCTTTGTTCATGAAAATGAAAATTATCCTGTTTTCCTACATCTAAAAAATAAAACCTTTGAAGTTACCCAGATTTATTTATTTATTTTCTTTCTTTTCTTTCCTTTCTCTCTTTCCTTTCTTTCCTTCCATTCCTTCCTTTCCTTTCTTTTTTCCTTCTTTCTTTCTGTCTTTTTTTTTGCAGTTTTTGACCAGGACTGTGTTTGAACCCACCACCTCCCGTATATGGGGCCAGCACCCTACTCCTTTAAGCCACAGGCGCCACCCCTGCCCCAGATATTTATCTAAGCATATCTGTACACAAAATTTTTAGTGTTTAATTATCTATTTTATCAGAATTAGATCATAGCAGCTTTTTTTTTTTTTCAGAGACAGAATCTCACTTCATTGCCCTGGGTAGTGTGCCTTGGTATCACAGCTCACAGCAACCTCCAACTCCTGGGCTTAAGTGATTCTCTTGCCTCAGCCTCCTAAGTAGCTGGGACTACAGGCACTGCCCCATAGCAGCATTTAAAAAAAAAAAACAAACCAAAACTTTCTTTTTAAAAAAAATACAGGTAAGGGTCAGGTGTGGTGGCTCATGCCAGTAATCCTAGCACTCTAGGTGGCTAAGGCATGTGGATTGCTTGAGCTCAGGAGTTCAAGATCAACCTGAATAAGGAAGCAATCCCATCGCTACTAAAAAATAAGAAAAACAAAAACTTGGTATGTGTCGTGGTGTACTCCTGCTACTCAGGTGGCTGACATTAGAGGACCTCTGAGCCCAACAGTTTAAATTTGCTGGGAGCTATGACACCATAGCATTCTACCAAGGGCAACAGAGTGAGACTCTGACTAAAAAAAATAGAATAAAATTGAGGTAGTGTCTCGTTCTGTTATCCAGGCTAAAGTGCAGTGGCCAGATTATAGTTCATTATAATCTCGAATTCCTGGGTTCAAGCACTCTTCCTGCCTCAGCCTCCCAACTATCTAGGACTACAGGTGCATGCCTCCATGCCTGGCTAATGTTTTTATTTTTATGTAGAGACAAAGTCTCACTAAAGTGCTCAAGGTGGTCTCAAACTTTTGGCTTTAAGTGATCCTCTTGCCTAAGCCTGCCTAAATCCCTAAAGTGCTGGGATTACAGACATGGGCCAAGACATGTAACCTAAAAATTTCTTTACTTACTAAAAAATTCTTTACTTTCTTTACTTACCCTAATCATAAATATGCAGTTGGATGTGTTTTCTATTAAATACAGATAAAGAACACTTATAACTTCCTAGGAAGATTACTGAGATTCATCTACATTGTTGTGTGTGTGTGTCATTCGTTTTATTTCATTCTTGTGAGTTGTTCCATTGTAGAGTATACCACAATTCAGTTATCCATTTTACTGTTGATGTATATTATGTTTGGTTCTGGTTTTTGCCTCTTGTCTATAAAGCTACTGTGAGATTTCCTGTATATTTTTTGGTGGACAAATGCACTCATTTCTCTTGTGTATATACCTAATAATGGGTTTTTTTGGGTTAAAGGATAATGATATATTTAACTATACTTATATTTGATAATGCCAGGCAGTTTTCCAATGCTGCTGTACCAAAATACATTCCTGACAGCAATGTACGAGAGTTCCAGTTACTGTACATCCTCAGCAACACTTAATATTGTCAGTCTTTTAAATTTTAGCCATTATGGTGGTATGAGGTGGTATGTATGTGTTTTGTTTGATTTTTTGATACAAAGTCTCATTCTGTTGCCCTTAGTAGAATGCCATGACCTCATCATAGCTCACAGCAACCTCAAACTCTTGGGTTCAAGAGATCCTCCTGCCTCAGCTTACAGGCCGGAGAGACTACAGTAACTTGCCATGATGCCTGGCTAATTTGTCTGTTTTGGGTAGAGGTAGGGTTTGCTCTTGTTCAGGCTTGTCTCCTGCTCCTCAGATCAAGCCATCTACCTGCCTCGGCCTCCTAGAATGCTAGGATTACAGGCATGAGTCATTGTAATTTTCTTTTCTTGAGACAGGGTCTCCCTCTGTTGCCTGGGTTAGAGTGTAATGACATCATCATACCTTACTATAAACTCAAACTCCTGGGTTTAAGGGATTCTCCTTCCTCAACCTCCTGAGTAACTGGGACTATAGGCGCATGCCACCATGGCTGGCTAATTTCTTTTAATTGTTATTTGCAGAGATGAGGTCTTGCTCAGGCTGGTCTTGAACACCTGAGCTCAAGCAATCCACTGGCCTTGGCCTCCCAGGGTTCTAGGATTACAAGTGTAGGTGACTATGCCCAGCCCCATATTGTGGTTTTAAATTTGCCTTTCCCTGATAAGTTTGGCATCTTTTCATATATCTTGATGCCAGAATGAGACTTTCATTACTTTGTTTTGATGGTTAAAACGCTTCAGATTTGGGAGTCCCTTCATTGTGGTTCCCGTGTCCTTTTGACATTTTCTCATCATTCTTTGAATACTTCATTAGTTTCTGTCATGGCAAGACATTCCAGGCTTATTTTGTACTTTCCCTGCCCCAGCTTTGGAATCAAGCCATTTCTTCCTGTTTCATTTTAGTGGGTAATGTAGTTTATGAAACTAAAATCCTGGGTATTGGCTATGTCTGCCGCTACTTGAGAGTCATTGCTTTTGGGGTTCTCAGCAGAAAGGCTAGAAGTGTGTGTGTGTGTGTGTGTGTGTGTTGCTCTTATATATCTGTTCTTGTGCCTTCAGCTGGCTTTGCTTTTAACTGTGTTCTAGGAGAGAAATTTTTCTTTTGCCATGCATCTCTAGTGTTCACTCAACATATTCACTTGATTATAGGGTAACGTTTCAAATGTATTATAACCCAAATCAAACACTCTTTATTTGTACTTCACACCACACCAAGTCTGTTCTTTTCACCATCATTCCTGTCTCAACAAATCATAGCTCTCTTTTTTTCTGTTACTTAAGCTGTATAGCTGTGGTCATCATTTATTCTTATCCCTCTTGAAATCATGCTCTTTTTAAAAATATACCTACATCCTGGCATCTTCTCAATATCCTCAGCATCATCATGCTGGTTCTAATTCATCTCTTACTTGAATAATTGGAGTAGCTACCTAATTATTCTTCTTTCTGCCTTTGTTCTTTTATGACCTTTTTCTCCTTATAGGAAGCAGAGCGATCCTTTTGAAATGCAAGTGGTAAGGGGCTGGGCACTGTGGCTCACACCTGTAATCTCAGAATTCTGGGAGCCTGAGGCAAGAAGATCACCTAAGCTCACGAGTTCAAGACCAGCCTGAGCTCAAGCGAGAGCCCATCTCTAAAAATAGCTGAGCATTGTGGCAGCCACCTGTAGTCCCAGCTACTCAGAAGGCTAAGGCAAGAGAATCACTTGAGCCCAAGAGTCTGAGGTTGCTGTGAGCTATGGTGCTAGGGGAGTCTACCTGGGGCAACAAAGTAAGACTGTGTCTCAAAAATAAATAAATAAATAAATAAAATGCAATTTGTAGCTCATACCTATAATCTTAGCACTCTGGGAGGCTGAGGTGGGGAAGATCCTTTGAGCTCAGAAGTTTGAGACCAGCCTGAGCAAGAGTGAGACCCCATTCTACTAAAAACAGAAAAATTAGCCTGGGGTTGTGGTGTAGGCCTGTGGTCCCAGCTGTGTGGGAGGCTGAGGCAGGAGGGGATTGCTTGAGCCCAGGCATTGGAGGTTGCTGTTAACTAGGCTGAAGCACTCTAGCCTGAGCTAGAGTGAGACTGTCTCAAAAAAAAAAAAAAAAAAACTGCAAGTCATAGACAGCATGTCTCAACTCCACCCCAAACCTCCCATTGCCCACTCACTTGTAGTAAGTACCATACTAAATGGCCTACAATGCTCAGATCTAGATTCCCCTGCCCAACTCTCTGACTTCATGTAGATTTTCTTTGACTTCTCTTGTATTCTTGAGTAATGATTAAACCTCTTTACAAAATACAGCTTGAAGACAAAGAGATGTATACTTTCTGTGTATTAATACACTTTGACCTATTGTGGTTCTGTTATATTGAGGTGTGGCTTACTTTTACCCCCATAATGACTTCTCTAATGCTATTAAATAATCACATACATTAAAGACCATAATCTTCAACAGGCATAAGTATCAAAATTCTTCCTTCGTATGTCCTTGCTAATTTGGCTTTACATTTGTAGGGTCTCTACCTTTCAGAATGCTAAATGGCTCAGTCAGTCCTCTCCTTTTCTTCAGTACGCATTCTCACTGCTGTCATTAAAATAAAAACCCCCAAACAGTGTTGATTGCTCTCTCCAAATATCTACAGAAAGCTTGTAGGCTTGAGGCAAGACTAAGGTCTGATCAGTTTGCTAGTTGGGACAAAACTTTGGTCACTCAACTGGGGGTAGGTATTAGGGTTATAGTATAAAATATGTTTCCTTTCAGTTAGGCTCCCTTCAATTTGGTTCTGTCTGCCTTATAATTAGTGAGACTTATTCCTAGTTTCTATCAGTCTTGTATATATCAGTCTCTGAGGTTCTAGTATGTTTTCATCTTTTTGACTTGTTTAATGGCCTGAGTGTCCCAAGTTTTACCCAAGGAACTGCTTTTTCGATCAGTTATTTCTTAGGGTAAGTTTCATTATTCAGAATCTTGGCTTTACCCCAAATTGGGCTTAGATAAGCAATGGTTTTATATATGAAGTATTCTATGTATGTTTTTTATGTAAATATAAAAAATATGGAATTGTCATACACAGTTGTAATTTTCTTTAATTAAAAAGCAAAAATTCTACTGTTAACTAGGTATACATACGGACATGAGTCAGTGTGTGTCATTAGTTATACAAACTTTGACCTCTGGCTGTTTACTAACTGTCTCAGGTTTGGTTCTTTTCATTAGGAATTTTTTTTTTTTTTTTGATATTGCCCTAAGTAGAGTGCTGTGGCATCACACAGCTCACAGCAACCTCCAACTCCTGGGCTTAGGCAATTCTCTTGCCTCAGCATCCAGAGTAGCTGGAACTACAGGTGCCCGCCACAACGCCCAGCTATTTTTCTGTTTTACAGTTCGGCCAAGGCTGGGTTTGAACCCGCCACCTTTGGTATATGGGGCCAGCGCCCTACTCGATGAGCCACAGGCACCGCCCAGGAAAATATTTTAAAATGTTTGTAAAATGTTTGTGAAAGTTTAAAAATGCCTGTCTTGCATTTGTAACTTACTTTGAAATCTATAAAAAATAAGGCACATTGGGGATAGACGCATGATAATGTGTATATAGTAAAATACTATAGACTATTAGTGGTGGATATATGTGTTTTCACTGAACAATTCAACTTTTATGTATGTTGGAACATGTTTATGTTAGAAAAATGCCTGTCTTTCAGGCTTGTGTATTAAATAAAATGAAATGCGATAAATGCCTGGCATATGGTAAGTTCTCACTACATAGTGGTTACTAAACAGCACTTCATGGGAGAGACATGCATTATGGTGTCAATGAAACAAGAAGGCAGCTTATGAAATATTTAAAAGTACTCCCCAGTTTTATTGGTTTCCTTCACTCCTAAATAACTAAATAAGAAACTCTGTGATGTTGTATATACGCTTGGCTTTTTTTCTTTTTATCCTTCCTCCCCTCCTCTCCTTCTGTTATTCAGTCTTTTCCTAGATATTATAAAGTACAGCCAGGGCAGAGAATCACTGATGGGGAGGGGAGGACTGGTAGAGCATGTAAAGGAGAAAGAAGGGTTAGGTAAATAATAGAGTTTATTAACTAACTAATAGGTAACTAAGTACTCTTTGGAATCATTTGTTGATTGATTTATTTTTCCTAATTTTGCCTATATCACTTAGAGACTCAGCTTCCTCACTGGTAATATAAAGATAATACCTACCACTTAGAGTTATAAAACAGTTGAATTTAGTGAAATAACGTATATAAAGTGCTTAGAATTTAATAAATGCTCAATAAAAAGTTGTTACAATAATAAAAATAACATAATAATGAAAAGACATTTAAAGATATTACAATAAATCTTACAGATATTGTTTCTTTTCTCAGAAAGCTCATCCTATCATGCAGAAGAAAGGTCTAGAAACAAGTTCACAAAAGTGCTAAGTAAGAAAGGAGAGAATGGTGTAGAGCATGGAAATCCCGACCTAGTTTTGATTCTCACTTTGGCCATATCCTCATTCTGCAAGAGAATATCCAGAGGTGTTTTAGGTTTATTGGACTTTTCCAGCAAGTTATCAAGGTCTCACATATCCAGATATCAAGATATCTTTGGGGCTCGGCACCTGTAGCTCAGTGAGTAGGGCGCCGGCCACATACACTGAAGCTGGTGGGTTCAAGCCTAGCCTGGGCCTGCTAAACAACAGTGACAACTACAATCAAATAAATAAATAAATAAATAAATAAATAAATAGCTGCGCATTGAGGCAGACGCCTGTAGTCCCAGCTATTTGGGAGGCTGAGGCAAGAGAATTGCTTAAGCCCAAGAGTTTGAGGTTGCTGTGAGCTGTGATACCACGGCACTCTACCGAAGGTGACATAGTGAAACTGTGTCTCAAAAAAAGAAAAAAAAAACTATATATATATATATATCTCTTTGGGAAAAGGGATTGGTGCCTGACTTTCATTTGGATTTGAAGTTGGGGGACAAGAGATGACCACGAAGTACCATTTCCTGCCTTCCCCCTCCATCCTTGACAAGCCATACTGAGGGACATTTTCCTGACTAAATTAGACTAGCTTCTAATTATATATTAGATAATTAACTCTTTAACATAATCACAGTTTAAACAGTGAAAGGAAATACTTTAGCAGATAGTTTTTATCATACACACAAGATTCACCAAAACATATCCAACTTAACAAATGTTTATATGGTCTCAGCTACTTGGAGCTATAATATAGCATGATGTCCTGACATATATAAGTTCAAAGGCAAAACCTATGTATTAAGAAAAGAAAAGCAGAACATTTACTATGACAGAAACCTGGAAATATATTGTATAACTATTTCTAATAATTAGAATCTATTGTTGACATATTCAGTTTCCCAATAGCAGGAAAACATGACAGATCTTTAATTCTGGTATATATTTTTTGTCACTGTCCTGTATTTTATTCATTTATTTTTAGTTTTTTATTTCAAATTAATGTGAGGGTACAAATGTTTAGGTTACATTGTTTTCAATTCTAAGGTAAAATTCAACTTATAGTTGAGCCCTTCACCTAGGGGGCATGCTGAACATCTTCACATTGTGCACATTAGGTGAGATCCTGCCAATCACCCTCCCTTTCTCTCCCCTTCCCCCATTTCCCCTTGCTATGCTATATTTGTGTTTTATCTTTTGTGGGGGCATGTAGTTGTTTATATATTGGTTTAATATTAGTATTGAATACATTGGATACTTGTTTTTCCATTCTTGAGATACTTTACGAGGAAGAATGTGTTTCAACTCCTTCCAGGTAAATACAAAAGATGAAACATCTCCATCTTTTCTTATACATTCATGGGTTGATGGGCATTTGGGTTGCTTCCATGACTTGGCAATTGTGAATTGAGCTGCAGTAAACAGTCTGGTGCAAATGTCCTTGAGGTAAAATGATTTTTGTTCTTCTGGGTAAATTCCTAATAGTGGGATTGCAGGATCAAATGGAAGATCGACTTTTAGTTCTTTATGAATTCTCCATACTTCATTCCTTAAAGGTTATATAAGTTTGCAATCCCACCAGAAGTGCAAAAGTGTTCCTTTTCTGCCACATTCATGTCAGCATCCACAGATTTGGGACTTTGTGATGTGGGCTAACCTCACTGGAGTTAGGTAATTTTGATTTGCATTTCCCTGATGATTAGAGACGATGAACATTTTTTCATGTGTTTGCTGGTCATTTGTCATCTTCAGAGAAGTTTCTGTTCATGTCTCTCGCCCACTCAACAGTGGTAGTGTTGGCTCTTGTTGATTAATTTGAGTTATCTGTAGATTCTAGTTATCAGCCCTTTGTCAGATTCCTAACATGAAAATATCTTCTCCCATTCTGAAAGTTATCTATTTGCTTCAGATGTGGTACTCTTAGCTGTGCAGAACCTTTTTCACTTGTTCATGTCCCATTTATTTATTTTTGGTGTTTCTGCAATTGCCAAAGGGATCTTCTTCCTAAAATCTTTTCCCAGGCCAATTTCGACAAGCGTTTTCCCCACACTCTCTTCTAGAATTATTATCATTTTATGACTTAAGTTTACGTCTTTTATCCAGCAATTATCAATTTTTGTAAGTGATTAGAAGTGCGGATCCAATTTCAGTCTTCTACATGTGGCTAAACAGTTCTCCCAGTATGATTTATGAGCTAGGGATTCTTTTCCCAAGTGTATGCTTTTTATGTTGTTTTATTGAAGATCAGATTGCAATACATGGCTGGTTTCATCTCTAGGTTCTCTATTCCATAGGTCTCTATCTCTATATTTGTGCCAGTACCATGGTGTTTTGATCCCTATAGACTTGTAATATAACCTGAAGTCTGGAAATGTGATGCCTTCAGATTTGTCTTTATTTCTAAAACTTTTATTGGCTATTTGGGATTTTTCCTGGTTCCACATGAAATGAAGTACTATTTTTTCAAGTTTTTCAGAGTATGACGTTGGTGTGTTCATTGGGATTGCATTAACGCTGTAGATTGCTTTGGGTAGTATGGACATTTTATCAATGTTGATTATTCCCATCCATAGACATGGTATGTTCTTCTATTAACATCTTCCACTATTTCTTCACTCATGGTTTCATAGTTCTCTTTATAGAAATCCTTCACCTCCTTGTGATATTCCCAGGTATTTCATTTCTTTGGAGCTACTGTAAAAGGTACCATGTCTTGATTTTGTTCTCATACTGACAAATATTTGAATATATGAGGGCTACTGATTTGTTGATATTGATTTTGTATCCCTAGATGCCACTGTATTCCTTGATCACTTCTAAAAGCTTTGTAGTTGAGTCCCTGGGGATTTCTGGGTATAAGATGATGTCATCTGCAAAGAGTGAGAGTTTGACCTTCTGTGTCCCCATTTGAATACCCTGGATCTCCTTCTCTTGTCTGAATGCAAGGGCCAGAACTTCCAGCACTATGTTGAATAGCAGTGACAACAGTGAGCATCCTCGTCTGGTTCTAGTTCTGAGTGGAAATGCTTTCAGTTTTACTCCAATAAATATAATATTGGCTGTGGGTTTGTTGTAGATGGCTTCTATCAGTTTAAGAAATGTCCCACCTGAGCCTATTTTTTTATCATGTTCTTGTCCAAAAAGGATGCTAGATATTGTCAAAAGCTGTTTCTGCGTTGAGAGAATCATATGGTCTTTGTTTTTGACTTTATTTATGTGGTGAATTACATTTATGGATTTATATATGTTGAACCTAACTTGCATCCCTGAGATAAAACCCACTTGGTCATGATGTAAAAATTTTTAATGTGTACATGTATTCTGTTTGCTAGGATCTTACTGAATATTTTTGTATTGATATTCATTAATGACACTAGGCTATAATTTTCCTTCTTTGTTGGGTCCTTTCCTGGTTTTGGGATCAATGTGATATTTGCTTCATAGAATGTCTTGGGTAGGATTCTTTCTTTCTCTATGTTTTGGAATAGGTTGTGCCATATGGATATTAGTTCCTCTTTGAAGGTTTGGTAAAATTCTGGTGTGAAACCGTCTGGTCCAGAGTTTTTCTTTTTTGATAGATTTTGTATTTCTGATGCAATTTCAGTACTTGATATAGGTCTATTCAAAATTTCTAATTCTTTCTGGTTGAGTTCAGGAAACTGGTGTGATACCAGGTATTAGTCCATTTCCTCTACATTTTGATATTTGGGGGCATAGAGTTTTTTGTAGTAATCACTGAGGTTCTTTGTATTTCTGTGGCATCTATAGTTATTACCCCTTTTTCTTTACTAATTGAAGTTAGTAGATTTTACTTTTCTGATTCTGGTTAATCTGGTGAAAGGTTTATCAATTTTATTAATCTTTTCAAAGAACCAACTTTTTTTTTTTTATTGTTGGAGATTCATTGAGGGAACAAAGAACTAGGTTACATTGATTGAATTTGTTAGGTAAAATCTCCCTTATAATTGTGTCCCCCCCAAAAAAGGTGTGTCACATACTGTGACCCCCCCATTCCCCTACTTCCTTTCCTCTTTCTGGTTTCCCCATACCTCACCCCCACTGTGTACTTGATCAATAATTGTCATCTTATCAGAATTGAGTACATGGATTTTTGTTTCTCCATTCTTGTGATGCTTTACTAAGAATAATGTGTTCCACTTCCATCCAGGTTAATACAAAAGATGTAAAGTCTCCATCTTTTTTAGTGGCTGAATATTATTCCATGGTATACATATACCATGGCTTGTTAATTCATTCTAGGGTTGGTGGGCATTTATACTGTTCCCACAAACTGGTGATTTTAAGTTGAACTGCGATAAACAGTCCAGTACAAGTGTCCTTATTGTAAAAGGATTTTTTTCCTTCTGGGTAGATGCCCAGTAATGGGATTGCAGGATCAAATGGGAGGGCTAGTTTGAGTTCTTTGAGGATTCTCCATAAATTCTTCCAAAAGTGTTGTATTAGTTTGCAGTCCCACCAACAGTGTAAAAGTATTCCCTTCTCTCTGCATCCATGCCAGCATCTGCAGTTTTGAGATTTTGTGATGTGGGCCAGTATCACTGGGGTTAGATGATATCTCAGGGTGGTTTTGCTTTGCATTTCTCTAATAATTAGGAGCAATGAGCATTTTTCATATGTTTGTTAGCCATTCGTCTGTCTTCATTAGAAAAGATTGTGTTCATCTCTCTTGCCCATTTATATAAGGGATTGTTGGCTTTTCTCATGGTGTTTAATATGAGTTCTCTGTAGAGCCTAGTT